>CAJQZM010031803.1:0-47856 GCA_907164665.1 Colias nastes | reverse complement strand
GCGTCTGCTCTGTTGCCTCCTCTCTCATAAAAAAAAAAAAAAAAAAAGACATCAGAATAAAAACATCAGAAATATTTCATTTTATACTTTTGCTACCTAGTAATATTGTTAAAGTCTCGGTTAGAAAAACAAGAGGTTAATCACCCACTGAAGTTAACGAACTTGCCCGCAAAAACTTAAGTACAGGCGCCTTCACTTTTAATTACTACTAAAACCTTAGCTAATATGACGAAAATCCTTCATATGTTATAAAGATCAGAGAGTAATATTTGAAAATAACGAAATCTCATATAAAGTTGTGTTATATTATTCCTCGAAGTTGTGAATTTTGCAAATCCCTTCTTAGCGTGACTTACGACTTACAATATATTATATTACTTAATTTTACGTTCCATATCTAAAGGATCAGCTGTTTTCATCAGAATTTCAGTCGAAATATGAGATCTTTTTCACTCTATTTAAACGAATTTATTATGCAAAAAAATATTGGCTTATCTTCTTCTTACCATGATGACTTACTACAATGCCAGTTAACATATTGTATTGTCTTATCTATATATTATATAATCTCATCTTGAACGAAAATTCAAAATACGCATAAAACTCTATAACAAAACGTCTTAAAGAAACTGGTGAATAAGAATTAAGTGGCACAAATAAAAAAATCACGCAGACACCTAGCTGACGTATCATTACTGAAGATAACACATAATTTAGGTAAAGTTCACTGAAAAATTATGCATAAAGGCTCTAGAGGCGTCACAACGTAGGGTTTAGGTATGAGGGCCATCAATCAAGTTCTCGGTGCGTCTTACTTCATTATATTCTGCCTATTGTAAAAGTTCTTTTATTCTTCTATCGCGATGCCGCGTGGAACACTTGAATGGAGAGACGATTGATGTTTTCCACTCCTCTCCGTGATTTGAAATTTAATACTTATTGGCTAAAGGGCGAGAATGCTGTTGATTAGGGTTTAATCTTGGTTATTCAGCAAATCGTCATCATACAATATACATAGTAGAATTCTTTTAATTATATCTGAGTACCTGTAGGTGTCTTGTGTATAATTAACATTATAATACGCTGTGTTTTACAATATTTATAATTATATAAATTATGTAGAGCTACTAAGTAGAGCTTTACTCAGGTTGAGGTTTGTAAATTGCAAAAACATCACTGACGTCGCTAATGTATTAAAATTACATGAGTAACATAACGTTAATTAAGAACGACATAAAATACACATGTCTAAACTTCCAAGGCTTATTTAGAGCTCCATATTCATAATTGAAAGCATAATCATTAGTTTTATCTAGAATCTAGCAATGAAAAGCCCCTCGTGGTCGTGATGAGCAAAAGAAGAACCAGACACGGTCCAATAAGACTTTAATCAAAAACCACGTGTCCACAAACAGCACCCTATAAGTCGTATATATTATGAGCCGCATTGTATTTGAAACAAAGGTGTTTCGCAAAGCGGTCCCAACTATTCGTTAGCATTTTTTAAAACCGGGAAAAATGTTTTATAATTTATTCTTAACAGACTTCAAAGCTCTCGCACCGCTGCGTTTGTATATGGTTTTCACTGAATGGTCATGGAATTCGAAGCATTTGATCGATTCGTGTTATTTGTATGATAGAATAGCTTTTGACGACTTTCGACGCTTTCAGAAAATGTTGGTAGGTTTTGCTTTAGTAATCTGTGTTTGATTTCTCCTTGTTTATTTCATAAATTTCGCATGTTTATTTATGATAATAAACTGATATTTTACGATGAGGGACGGAACAAATGTAACCAACAGGAATTTATATATCGCAGTGCTTTAATTTAGTTACTCTCATGACACGTAGAAGTAGGTACTCGCTTTATCTCTAGACCACTATATTCAGAATTGTACTTAAATTTCCCCATGGAGAAGAAAACTAAACTCTGGTCCAGTAACTAGATAACGCGTAATATAAAAAATGAGTGAATTGTGAGTAAAAAAAATAGAACTACCCTAACCTAATAATTATAAGTTAATTCCATTTGCTTATTGTTTTATGTTTAAATAAATAAAATCTATATGGACATTATGAATATTGCCTGAAATGTTTGATATACTTTACCAAAAATTGTCGATGAATTAAATATCCTTCTCTGAATAACAATAATATTCAATACTACGCTGTTACACTGGCAGTACCATAGGAAATATTATTCCTTAATATTAGAGTTAAATAAGGCTATGAATTATTATGCGACACAGTTATTCTTGACGTAATACTTTCGGGTAAGCGGCTTCTTGTTATAATCAAATATATCAATTGTCCTACAAGGAGTCATAACTGTACATTTTAGGTATAAAAGTGAGCCACATTTTTATTCCGAAAGGGGCAATTTTATATCTTGAGGTCACGTCCGTAGCTGCGCCTGAAATGAAACTTCGTTGGCAGTATAAGGAAACGAAACAATGTTTTTGTGTTATCTGTTTAACGGACATTTTATAGGTTAAGGGAGAAAGGTTTGATATGTTTAGAGAGGATAAACACCAGAGTGTAATTGTGTGCTTTATTTTGCGTTGTTTCGTGTTATTTTTATGAATGTTAGGTTGAAAAAAAAGCGTCTAATGTAATGATTTTTCCATAAGTCTATCAAAACTTAAATTCATCAATGGCAGGTCGAAATATGTGCATTCAAATGCTGAATTACGAGAATTAGCTGTAAACTCTTGTATTATTTGAATACCAAAAGACTTACATTTAACAATTTACATTCCAACATGCATTTAAATCAGAAAAGGGTTGGAGTTCATTTGTAGTTTAGCATTTTAGTTTGTGTTTACAGTTTGTGTTCTTTAGCAAAATAAGCAAAGAGGAGATATAACGGAGGGCCAAGAGGTCTTACACAGTTGCATACAAATCACCACATTACATTCAGAGGTTGTAGCACCCCTCTCAATTAGGGGAATTTTGGGGTGTCTATATATTAAGCCTCCCACGGTTCAACTTTGGCTTAATCACTTAAATCTTGCACGAGTTTAAACGTTTTTTGAATTGCGTTTCGCGTACGTGATTTAAAGTTTTTTAGGTGTTAAATTTATTAGTTTTTAAGATCTAATAGTTGAAAGTATTAACATAATCTAATTTTGTTGGCTGGAAAGAATTTTAAGTACCTATATGTTCCGACAAACCTAAGTAAATGTTTTCATTAATCAATTTAAAGAGCAGTTTTATTTCAAAAATTATATCAGTAAAAAGGTATAAAAATGGGTAAGCAATAGTGTAGGTTTAAACCCGTTTAAAACCGATAAAATCCGTTTATTTGATTACAAAATAAATTGCGTATTGGGTACGAATTTTAAATGATTTTATTCGGTTCTCTGCATTCTATGGGCTGTCTAGTGAATGACAATCAAATCGTAGAATTGAATTTGTAATGCGATACTGTGTAGGTACGATGCTTGCACGTATGTAGTTGTGTTATGGTCTTCTCCATGTCTTCTCTTACTTAAGAGTTCTAAATCTGTACAGATATTTAGTTATTGTCATACAAACACCCCAAAATATTATAATTGTATATTGAAGTACCTACAATTTAACACTTTTTTTTTGGTTATTCTATGCTGGAAAAATCGCTCTTACATTTACATCAAACGAGCGAAAGCATCATTCTAACTATGTCAAATTCTTTTATATGTAAACAGGCGTAGAGCATTCTTTCGTTGTTGTGCGTTCGAAAATATTCTTAGCAATGTTCTAATACTGAACAACACTGAATACGAGTTTTCGGTTTCACTAAAAGATCACGAAAGAATGCTCTTGCTCTAGCTCTAGCTCAATGTTCGTTTGATGTAAATGCACCGTTACACAAAAACATTTAATAACAATTAATCAGTATTGATCCAATTTATGATAATTTACCGTAATATAGACTGCCTCCTTGGTACAGTGGTTGACGCGTGAGCGTAGAACCGAGGGGTCCTGGGTTCGATTCCCGGTGGAGACGAAGAAAAAAAAATGTCTCGGTCTGGTAGGATACAGAAGGCTGATCACCTACTTGTCCCTAAAGAAAATCGATCAGTGAAACAGATGTATGCATAATGCATCTGCCCCTTACCCCACTACGGGGACACGGGACTTCACTTTACCGTAATATATACATATAAAAACTTATCATCCAGTTAATAAAAGATGTTTTCTACAAACAACAATCTTCCCAAACGACCTCAATAACCATCTTTTACGATACATAGAAAAATTGATAAAAATAGTTTAGGATCGGCATAATACAACAATAACTTATCATATTTGAATAATAGAAAAGTTTGAATTCAATTCAATGGATTAGGCTTGACTCGGTAACAAATCTATACTAATATTATAAAGCTGAAGAGTTTGTTTGTTTGTTTGTTTGAACGCGCTAATCTCAGGAACTACTGGTCCGATTTGAAAAATTCTTTCGGTGTTAGATAGCCCATTCATTGAGGAAGGCTATCCATACTAATATTATAAATGCGAAAGTAACTGTCTGTCTGTCTGTTACTCAATCACGCCTAAACTACTGAACCAATTTTCATGAAATTTGGTATGGAGATATTTTGATACCCAAGAAAGGACATAGGCTAGATTTTTATTCCGGGAAAATGACGCAATCCCGGAAATCCCACGGGAACGGGAACTATGCGGGTTTTTCTTTGACTGCGCAGGCGAAGCCGCGGGCGGAAACCTAGTAGGCTATATATCATCACGCTAAGACCAACAGAAGCGGAGCCACGTGGGTGAAACCGCGGAGCGCAGCTAGTATGATATATTTTTTCACAACTTTATATGCTTATAAAAAGAATGTTAGGTAATGGGTTCTCTTTATACTATGGTAATGGTAACCTGGTTGTAAACTTTTATCTTCAGTTAGACGGACCATAAAATAGGGATATTATTTAGTTTTCTGCATCGCGTGCTATTAGAATACGGATTGAAAAACTTTATTGTTTAGATAGTAGATTATATAAATGCGGTCACAATGTCATATGAGTATGTTTTTTGTTTATTAAATCGCGGTAGAAAAGTTCATGAATATTATTAAAATAGTATTTCTAATAGCCAAATGAAATACCCAAATAACAGCGTAGTACTTATAGTGTAAAGATTCATCAGATTGCGTTCAGCCGTACGAGCGTAATAAGAAACTGGAAACAAAATCCTACAAATATAATAAATGCGAGTTTGTGAGGATGGATGGATGTATATTTGTAAATCTTTCATGAAAAACTACTTGACGGATTTGGATGAAACTTTACAGTAATATAGGTTGTACATCATAATAAAACATAAGCTCTAGAAATACTTGCTTTCGCTCGTGTGAAACCGCGCGGCACAGCTAGTCTGGTTGTTTGTTTAGCAGTTGTTATGACGTCATTTAATTGTTTGAAAATTCTAAAGCTCGTATTCGTATTTACAGGATTTTTTTCTCGTTATAATCACGATTAATTATGGAACCTTTTAAGGTTGCTTAATTATTGTTGTTGTGCAATTTAGACGTGATTAAAATTTAATAAGACGTCAAATTAGAAGTCAATATTTACTAGGTACGGAGCTTGCTAAAAACAATGAAAAAACAGCGCTCATTATAACAAATTTATTAAATATTAAAAATATAAAATATTGAAACAAGCGCTCTAACTCTTCTATAAAACAATATTCACAGTCATTCATCAAACTAATTATTATTATCTTAAATATATATAAAAAAAGAAATTAAACTCATGATATAATTAATAAATTATTTTATTGTCACCTATCCTTTATAAGTGTACTAAGTTTGAATTAAATGGGGTCGGTAGCATACAAACATGTCGTTTATATACAAACATAGAGAAGCTAATAGTGTCTTAAAAAGAAAGTGTTCTCGTTTGTAAGTGTGAAAGTTATCATAAAGTGTAAGTTTATTTCCATATATCTGGAAGCAGAGTTTCCTGTGTAGGCAGGATATGAATTCCGGCGTATAAACAAGAAATCAACTTTCTTAAGTCTATAAAACAATTGTAAAAGATGCGGGCTATTTTTAGACATTGAATTTATCTAAAACCTAATAAATTATATACCAAAACCTTCCTCCTGAATCACTCTATCTATTAAAAAACCGCATCAATATCCGTTGCGTAGTTATAATATACAGTGCCGCGTGGTTTTTTACCCGTGCGCGAAATCAAGAAATAGTTAGTATAGTATATATAGTATAGTATAGGTTATGTATTATTGTGATACTTGCACTGAACGTGTTGATAATTCTTGACGGTGAGCTAACAACTTATAAATTTCAAAATATTTATTACTAACTATTACTTAAAAACTTCGGTGTAAAAAGAAAGTAAGAGCTGAATAATCAACTGAAATTCTCGGTATTCCATAATCCATTACATTTCAGAATAATCGAGTGGCCGTTAAAATTTTCCAATAATAACCAGTCATCAAGTGCTAATACAAAAATCTTATTTGTTTCTCTTTGAAGCGAATAAGTTCTTGTAATTTACGTCTAAATTATTGAAAGTATTCTCGTTAAAAGTAAGGATATTGATTTCTAGATTAATATGATTTAAATCTTATCTAGTTATACAATTGTTATTGGTTTGTGGATATCGTATTAAGTAAGGTATACATATATATATTTCCATGAAGGTACAGTAATCCAAAATTAATAATGCACATACAGATCTTCGCATAATGTCGTATTTCCGTATACACCCGAATCATTGAATCGTAAGAGCCCTAAACAATGCACTTGCAGTTTACACCCTGTTCAAAAGAAATAGAAGTCAATTTGCGGTCATATACAATCAAAAACAATTCGGGCGGTAGGTGACGCTAGCCTGTCGGCTGTCAGTATAAAATCCGTCAGTCGTCTTTATATATTGGTGGTGACTGCACGTGTTCTCTCTGAGTTGAATTATATAGAGCTGCTATTACATACCTTTCTTGGTTTTGTTTTTAAAGGTGAATTTTTCGATGAAATGATTATTTACACAGGTGATAGCAGTAGGGAAATTGAAAATGAAGAAGAGCATAATGGAAGTTCCGATGTATCTACAATGTCAGAAATAAAGAAAATCCCTTATTCTGATTGTTTTATTTTAATTTTTTTGTAATTTTCATAATATTGTGGAATGATCAGTACTGTAAATACTTTTGAACTGAGATTTTAATGATTAGATTTCTACAATATATAAACCTGTGTTTGAAAACCATATTTTATACAATATAAACCTTGTGTTATTTTAACCGTATTTTCTTCCATTACACCATTCTTCTATACACTTTAAAAGTACTACAAAATTTTCCAATTAGATAGAATATCAAAGTGTTAAATTAAATTAAAGTGTAGTGTAAATTTCATATACTATTTATAAGTAAAATGGAAGTACATTATTTTGTAAAATGGAGCTACATCTGCCAACAAACTGTTTTACAGTTTGGCAGAGTACTATGTTATTATGTATACGTGTCTTTTGTTCTGAAATGAAAAATAAATAAATAAAATAAATAAATAAATTATATCAATCCAACAAAGATATATTTGCAATCACGGGTTTATCCTCGCTATTTACATACAAGATATTATCGAAATAAAATCGTTACTTACAAATCAATATTAATCTCTTTTAGCACAAAACACATAATTTTACTAAATTATGCATGAAGAAAATGCATTTAACCACTCTATATACATATCGTCTTCGGAAGCTCCGGGAATATGACAGTTGCCGAACAGTGACGAAGATTTCTATGCGCATTATTACTTTTGTAGTAGGTACTGTATACCACTAATTGACACATTCCTTCAAATCAAACAAAAAATCTATTTTGACTTTGACAGTTTAAATGAACAATAAAATAAACATTGTGTAATAAATAATTTTGCTAAGAAATGCGTCGAGTTTAATATATACAAACATCCGCTTTATGAGATTATTAGCTAGCTACTAGCAATGGCTACTAGTTATTAATCTGTGGCTAGTGTAGCTTCTCCACCAGGCTTTGTCTAGAACTTGATAATGAATTAAAAGCGCCTTACACTTTATTTCCTGTGATATCTACAGTTTTGAGTGTTTGAGTAACAAAACACTTTAATATGTACATACATAGTACTAAATTCAGAGGTAGCAAAGTCTTATGTGTAAGATTAAGCAACAAGGTGCAGGATCCTTGATAGGAAATTCTGTTATAGCCTCAGGGATCTAAATTCTGTTTGCTCTACCGGCTTACAGTAATCCAAAAGTAATAATGCGCATGCAAATCTTCGCTAATTGTCGTATTTCCGAAGACACTCGAATCATTGAATCGTAAGAGCCCTAAACAACGCACTTGCATTTTACACCTTGTTCAAAAGAAATAGAAGTCAATTCACGGTCATACACAATCAAAAACAAATCGGGCGGTAGGTGACGGTAGCCTGTCAGTCAAAAAACTCAAAAATACGTCAGTCGTCTTTAAATATTGGTGGTGATTGCACGTGTTCTCTCTGTGTGGAATTATATAGAGCTGCTATTACATACCCTTCTTGCCTCTTGGTTTTGTTTTTAAAGGTGAATTGAATTAATCGATGAAATGATTTACACAGGTGATGGCAGTAGGGAAAGTGAAAATGAAGAAGAGCATAATGAAAGTTCCGATGTACGTAAAATGTCAGAAATAAAGATAATCCCTGATTTTGATTGTTTTTATTTTTATTTTTTTGTAATTGTCATGAAATTGAAGAATGATCACTATAAATACTTTTGAACTGAGATTTTAATGATTAGATTTATATGGTTTAAATATATAAACCTGTGTTTGAAAACCATATTTTATACAATATAAATTTTGTGTTATTTAACCTTCTTTTCTTCCATCATTACACCAGTTTCAGTAAGACACTTTAAAAGTACTATAAAATTTTCCAAGTAAATCAATCCAACAAAGATATATTCGCAATCGTGGGGTTATACTCGCTAATTTACTTACAAGGAATTATCGAAACAAAATCGTTACTTACAAATACATATTAATCTCTTTTAGCACAAAACATATAATTTGACTAAATTATGCATGAAGAAAATGCATTTAACCACTCTATATAGATATCATCTTCGGACGCTCCGGGAATATGACAGTTGCCGAACAGTGACGAAGATTTCTATGCGCATTATTACTTTTGGATTACTGTATACAGGTGTATTCAGAATAGAATTTACAATAGGATCAATTAATATTGGAGTTACGTATTCCGTGTTAATTGATTTTCAAACCACGTTGTATCACTATTGTATTCACATACAATCCTATTATCCAATTGACATGTATATTCTCATTTGGGTTATTATTTAAACTTTTCGTAAAGCAGAGTTTAACTCAAAATATACTAGAATATTAATTAATATTACTTATGTAACATTTAACTCTTCTAAACTTTTGGATAGAATCTTTAATCAATCACTTTCTAACTAGATATTTCTTCTGCTAGCTCTATTCTTCAGCCTAACAGCCTTATACTGAAGTTAATTCCGACGAAAAAATATCTATGAAAAGAATCAGTAAATTGGATACTTAACGAGGAACTATGAAAAAGTTACATCAAAAACAAAATTAATTAGAATTGTTCGATTGTCAATTTTAAACAGCGATATAACGTATCTTGAAGAGCTTATGATAAGGATCTGAAAGTTTGAAGCACGTTTAAAATCGACATTGATATAATCCGATGTAAAATATTGGAAATAAAACCATGAAAACTTGATTCATCCGATAAAGAGCTTTCCTATATAGCCCAGGGTCAAGCAGATAATATAGATATAGAGTCTTGTATAGAGAATTGTATAGAGAAACAGATTTTTTTTTATGAGCAATTTATTATTTTATTTTTAAACTTAAAAAACTCACAAAAAATTCATTGGTCTACGCAGAATTAGAACTGGCGTAACTTTCAGCAAAGAATATGGAATAAAATTTCAAACAGAAACATAAGAAACAATCGTGATAAGAATATGAAAGAAAGAAGAGGGGAATCGCCACTCAAATCGTTACATTGTCAACAAATGTTAAGGTTTCTTATACACTAACAACGAATTTATTTCTTAATTTTACTGACTAATGTTGTACAATAAATAACCCACGCCAAAAAAAAAAATTGTAAATATAATACGTATAGTGTATACAATAGCGTACCTATATACCAACGTAAAACAATCATTTTAAATTGCCGTGTCTTGGATCAAGAAAAATTTATGTTCAGGGCCACAGCACTGACAAGTAGTAATGAACTTCCTGAGGCACGCATACATTAGAGCGAGATGGATACAGAGAAGTCGCCCACAAATGTTTGGAAAGTGATGTAACTTGGTACATTTTTTACGTGGCCAAGTCGGCATGTTTTTCTGCTGAAGAATCGCCCGGTTTGATAGTTTCATGCTGAGATTGCGTTCGACGCGCCCACTGGATCGGAATTGAATCACCCTATTTATCCTTTCCGATCTGTATCACTTGATTCGATTATCATTCCTCTATTTACTGCGTTCTTGTACAAAACACTTCCATCGCTCATTAGTGCTTTTATTTATTGTTCTTTTACTGCGCTCTACCCATTTGGCTCCGTTTTTATTTGGTAAATTAAGTATGCTTCGTTCGAATGGTGAAAACACTTGGGAATCGAATGCGTCATTTATTATTTTGGTGATTAATATGCTTAATTGCAATTATGCAGAATAAGGTTTTCAATTATCTTAGAGCTAAAAACCATAGACACAATATTAATAGACACCTACACCTACTTTAACGACACGTAGCAAGTAGTCTACAGTTAATTAACAAAGTATTATGAATTATTTTGACAAGATACGCACAACATGTGCTCGCTTTCCAGAATGAATTAAATTTATATACTAACTTTTCATACCTCGATGAAATCTAGAATTTGAACATAATCTCTTTCCATGGCCATCTCGACATTAACACTCAAAAGCGACGTTACCAGTAAATCTGCGGCAACCTCGCTTCAAGCTACTCGTCTGCTCATTTACCTTCTTCTATCATAAAAAGATAATGTTTAAGATAATATTCATTTAGATACTCGCTCGAATTATTCCCGCGTAGACCCTTAATTATGCATTTAACAAAATCTTTACCCTCAAAGTAATTTATGGGAGGTTCTAGCAACGATATGTATTCAGAAGATAATTTGAAATCTTAAGCGATTAGCGGAACGGCGTAATGAGTCTAGATTCTAGATATTTCATGAGATAATTGGTTTAATTATACGTCTGATAGCACCGAAGTTAGTTGATAAAGTTTGGAATTAATACTCTACGTGTTAATTGCTTATTTATAGAAAAGGGCGACATCTAACGTGGAGACGACATAATATACTGTTTTTTTTTATGTACCCATCTCTTATTATTAAGAAATATTTTCAGAGGGCTAAGTATTATTCTTAGTTATGATAGACTCTCCAGAATAGGACAAAGACAAAAGGCACACAACAAAAATACAAGGACGAAACACAATAGACGAGATGAAAAGAAAGTTACTGACAATATTTAATGCTTTATATAACAAATACGCTTTGAATTATAGTTTCTCTATTTGGTTATTAAAGACAACAAACAGTTCTTGATCTAGATATGAAATATCACATGAAAATACGTGTTATGGACGAATAATGTATCAGAAAGTTTAGATTTGTAAGCTACCAAATTGCAGAGAGTGTCTTTCTTAAGTCTTATTGTTCAAGAATGTTCCATGAGTTTTTCAATTCCTGTTAAATTATTACCAACTTTCCAACAGTGTGCTTTTTCTGTGGTCTGCTCAAAGCGACATATTTGTCACTGTCAATCGACAAGGTCAAGACCAACGTCACGGTACGCCACCACACTCTATTATGAAACAGTATTGTATGAGGAAGGGGTCTAACGACTCATTGCGAGTTGGCTATACATCATTTTGAATCGGGAATGAGATGCGTTTTATAACTCTACTAGCTTACCACCCGCGGCTTCGCCCGCTTTGTCTAAAACCTAATAAATTATATATTAAAACCTTCCTCTTGAATGACTCTATCTATTAAAAAAACCGCATCAAAATCCGTTGCGTAGTTTTAAAGATTTAAGCATACAAAGGGACATAGGGACAGATAAAGCGACTTTATTTTATGCTATGTAGTGATTAGTAGTATACGATAGTATGAACCTGAAACAACGAAAATATAAGAAGTAATTTCTTTCGAACAAGCATTTATTGGTCCTTACAGTAGATAACGGTTACACAAATTCGCGACTACTTAATAATCTCGAAACGTCTTATATGTAGATACAAGATAATTTTAACCTCACAAAATTCCATTCGTAGTGTGACGTCATCGGGGTTCCTAACATAACAGTAAATACCCTCAGACGCTATAATATATTAGGGAAGGAAACAAATGTCTCTATTTCACGAACGACGCATTTTTCTTCCTGAATAACTATATATTTTTATGAATGACTGCGATGGCACAATTTTTCTTGGCGATAATTGTTTTTTTGTTTTGCTGTGACAAACAACACGTTTATGATTCGTTTGCTAATTAATTGGGGTGAAAGATAACTTAAGACTACGCTTTTTTAATATTATAATCTGTGAATATACATGGCTGATTGTCCTTTTATTAAGACCACAGGAGGACTATTTTTTATTTAAATTATAGGGAAATTGTTCACAATTTGAAATTTTCACAAATTGCACGATATTCTTAAAAAGATGAGTTATTTCCTTCACAATTTCATTTTTTAAATAGTTAAATATCTTAATCCCCAGTAAAAAGCAGTAAGCTTAAATGTATATAATTGGAGCGATGCGGCAGTCACGGCATTCATCAGCAAAACTGGGAAGGTCAGCTGACTGTCGCGGAATGGATTCGAATAATTGCCACTAAACCTTAATTACTTTCCAACAATCAAAGCACAGAACTAACGTCTTAGGTCCAATCAAGGGCCGAATATTAATAAGCCCGGCTGGTGTTTGAACAAGGTCTGTTTACATAGTACGTATAGTTCTATTATTCTATGATTAAAAATTTAAACCAATTTTCTAGATAGGTTCTACTTTAGTGTTCTATGTTAGTATTGGGTAATTAAATGTTTGTTGTGACGCATTTTCAAAGAAGCTATTAAGATGAATATTTATAATCTAAGTGGATCGTTTAAATGTCTAGACCGTTTGCTAAATTTATACTTAATAAGGGATTATGGTTTCTTACCATAAAAGTGAAATCAATCAAAGCAACAAAGCCGTTGCAAAAGCCACACGAATTAAAGTTCGAGATAGTTCGATGGATTATCATGTCAGATCCGACCATAGAGTTTAGAATATGCGGTTACCGGCACGTCAAAAGTTTCCATTAATACCATTGATATTTGCGGTAATCCCTGTGGGATACTTTGAACTTAAATTTACGGATTATCGAGATACCGGCCGGAGTTTCGATCTCCGTGACGAAGGCATTTTGTATTTGGTATAGATTACGTGTCGAGAGCGATAGCCGACTTGATTGTTATTACTTTAGTTTGTGTTTAATGTCTTTATTTGTGATACTGTACAGTGGAAATGCTTATTGCATATTACATCTAAGACTCTAAGATAATTTAATTGTTCTAAGTTTTATATTTAGATTATAGTGGTAGATAAAGACTGTATTAAGCTTTATTAAAAATATTAGAAATCGTCGACCTCATTTTAACGACTCTCCCCTTCGGGCCTTCGTTCTACGTGGTTCTACCTACTGCATATTTCGCGAAATATTTCTACATTTGCCAAATCTGAATTTCTTTAAAATAACAACTATGAAGCTAACACTCTTAAATACGGAGTGGAATGTGTTTTAATTTATACACTTAAATATCCTGTATTTTTTATTGTAAAATAATTACGACGGAACTCGACTGCAAAAGTAATTGTATTTTTTTTTAATAAATAATATTAAATGAGAATACCGCTTGGCATTGATTGATTCAATCACACTTAATATTATAAGTTAATTCTCAAATTCATTGAAATATATAGGAAGAGGTTGTATAAAAAAATATACTGTTTGCAGATCAACATCAATTATGAATAATATGCGTTTGTTGTTTAGGCAAAGATAATTAATGATGATTATAAACATTTATCAGGCTTCATTAAGATCTTTTAAGAACACATTATACAATTACAGGCATCAAACAGCTGTGTCTGTCCTGGGATTTGTGTCTATAAATTGGTTTAACGAAGGCATTTTCGTGAGAGAAACTGATTGGAAAAGTGTCTTAATAGGAAAATTTTTAAATATTAAGTAGTTTATTCCTGAAATATGAAATGCTTTGAAACATTAAATTCACTACAAACATGAATGACCTTTAATTATATATTCACAAGCTATTGAACGCACTTTTTAAATTACAAAATATTCAATAGATAATAATCACTAACTCTTATGAAAATAAATAGAAATCATATCTAGGTGAGAAAAATAGAATACAGGGATAAACGCTTTGAGAAATAAATTAATTCTCATTGTACGAAGCGGTAAAGCATACTTAACACGTTCACTGCGGCACCTAAAATGCCAAACTTACCGTTGTTGCGGCATGTCTTCCATACTTCACATCGGCAAGTTCACCACTGTGCGTCATGAGCCATTTTTATCACATCGCACCTTCTGACTTTGAAGGTTAATAATTTCATGAAATTTCAAGATATTTCAAAATTTTTTTTTCAGATAATAGTATATTATAGTCTAGTATATGCCGCATAAATAGCTTTTAGTTTGACCCAATAGTTTAAAAGATATGAGGGGTATAGATTCAAAGGCAGCTATATCCATACTCTGGTCCGTTTTAAACTATGAACGTCATTTTATTCTCTGACCAATTTTATATATGTTAAGAATAACCTTTCTTATCAAAAGTAGCTAAATCCTTTAGAAAATCAGCGTCAAAAAGCTGCATTAGAATCAAAGATAGCTATATCCCTATTGCTGAGAAACAAATACAGCTAAAAACGCGGCTGACCAATCAGAGCGATCTATTTACGTTTTTCATAATGGCGTCTTACATATAAAACCGTGCGTCTGCGTCTGTCGATTTTATTGAAATTCAGTGGTTTCTTGGACAATTTCATTACAAAAAATTTGTTAAAAGTAAAGCTAAAAGTGTAATGGAAGTGCCGGTTATAGAAGCTATACACGGGAAAGGAAGAAAACGCAAGAGAGAGCCGGAGAAATGGAAAGCAAACAGGGCGAAAGTTGAAAGGTAAGTACAGACTAGTGATGTGCGCACTGTAATGCAAATTCGATAAAATTGCTGATATTGTTCAAGTATTTTAATTTATTTTCAATTTTGTCCTAGGTACTCGTCGCAGTCGTTACCTGGTAAAATTACCTGCAATCACAATAGCAAAAGTTTTGGGTGTAAAAAGCTTCGCGTTAAAGATCAACTCGATTTCCACCGAGCTTTTTATGCTACACCGATAAAAAAAAATCAGGACGCTCTCATATTAAAATGTTGTTCGGTAAATAAAACTAACAGGAAGCGACCGACCAAAAATGTGAGAAAAGGCAGAGACTTTGCTATAAAGTATACAATATATACAAAAAATAAACAAATCATACCAGTTTGCCAAAAGGTATTTTTAAATACACTTGGAATCACAAAATACCGTGTCCAGTATGTAATGAGAAATTTCTTTGCGAATGGTAGACTTCTGAACGAAAAACGTGGCGGTGACCATAAATACAATAAATATTCAACACAAAGACAAGCAGTGCATTCCTTTATAAAGTCCCTAAAATGTGTTGGAGCGCATTACTGCCGAGGGACAACGACTCAACGAAAATACCTTCCCAGTGAACTTAACATAAGAAAGTTGTACAAAATGTTTATCGAAAAGAACCCCAACAGCCCAGTCAAACAATCGTATTTCAGAGCAATTTTTAATGAAGACTTTAATTTAGGTTTTGGTAGTCCTAGGACTGATGTATGTTCTAAATGCATTGAGTTCCAAGAAAAAATAAAAACAGAAAAAGATGCATCAAAAAAGAATCAGCTCATAATTGAACAAAGAGTACACAAACTAAAATCGCAGGCATTTTTTAAACTTCTACGAGAAAAAAAAGACCAGATGGTAACTTTTTCGTTTGACTGCCAGAAAAACCTGGTCCTGCCAAAAGTGCCCGATCAAAGCTGTTACTACAGCAGACAGTTATACTTGCACAATTTCACAATTGTTCAAGGAGGATCCAAAGACCCATTGAATAAAAACACAACATTTTCATATGTGTGGACTGAAGATGAATACGCAAAAGGAGCAAATCAGATAGCCTCCGCTGTTTACGATAGATTAAACAAAACTGATTTGACGAATATTACTCACTTACGTTTAGTAGCAGACGGGTGCGCTGGACAAAATAAAAATCTTATGATGGTATCTATGTGTTCACGGTGGATTTTGCAGCATCCGCATATAAAAAAAATAGAACTTGTATTTCCCATTACCGGACACTCATTTATGCCAGCGGATCGCGTGTTTGGGAATGTAGAAAAAAGAATTCGCAAACTTGAAGTGATAACACAGCCTTCAGAATATACAGATATTATTAGCGAATACGCAACAGTGACAAAACTTGATGAGATAGATGTGCTTGACTGGAAAACCTCTATACAGAACATAGTCAAAACACCAGCCCAGCTTCATTTTAAGATATCGCAGTGCAAGCGTATCATTATTCGACGGTCCAAAAGGCAGGGAGATGTTATGATTCGTGGCGAATTGTTTTATAATTCTGACACAGGTGCTCCCAGGACTATTTGCCGAAAAGGAAAAAAAGCTGAACTTATACAACCATCTACAATGTCAAAAGGCATACATGTTAAACAGCTTAAGCTCAGAGATGTCAGTCTGTTACTACTTAAGCACTACGGTGAAAACTGGAAGGAGTTACCTTATTTGAAATATTATAAGAATGTTTTATTTAATATAGACGAAGAAGAAATACAGCTTTTAGAAGAGAACGGAGAAAATGAAACAAATGACATAGAAGAAGAAACTTGTGAGAGAGTCGAAGAAGATGTTACGTTAAGGATATAACAATGAAATTATTACCTTCATTGGAATCTTACCCTTTTACATAATTTTAATTATCTTTCTTTCTATTACAAAATTATTACAAACAAATAAAGTTGATTTTTCATATTTTAGTTTCATTTTTGGTTTTGAGGGAATTATGAGGGAAAATGTAAACCCCTGATTTTGTGAAAAATTATTTGCCATCCCGCACTGCGTTGATACGGCATGTTTACAGTAATAGCGATGAGAAACACTGTAAAATAAAACATCGATATCGATATAAATCAATTGTGTATATTTCAGTCTGTTTGTTAACAGATAACGAGATCGTCGATACAAAAAAAAGCACATATAAAACAAGGTACTTGATAGAGTACTATCAGGAAATTGTTCAGTAACTTTTGTTTTAATTTGTTCAGTAACTTTTGTTTTAATGTTTTATATTATTTTCACAACTGTCATCACATTTTTGCATTTATGCTTCGAAATAAAAGAAAGTAAAAAAACTAAAGCCTCTATAAGGTATCATTGTCATTTAAAAAAACTCAAAAGAAAAGTGTTTCGGTCCTGGTGCATCACTATGCGAGACTGACACGCGGCGCGCTCGCAGTACAGTGCGGCATGAGGTGCTTGTCCATGGCAAAATATTTGACATGCCGCACACAAAAGAAACGGTTTCTTTTCTATGCGTTGTGTCCAATATTTTGCCATACGATTTTTAAACGAAATTGAGTCCTACTTCAAACTGTGATCACAAAAATATATTTGTCTCTTTTCTAGTCATTGATTAACATATAAAAAACCTCGCCGCACCACGGTGAAAACTGCGATTTTGGGCGCCGCACTGTGGTGTAGTCGCTGATGGCCCGATACTGGACATGCCGCAGTGAACGTGTTAAATATTTATAGATTTAGTAGGTCTACGTTTATGAAGATATAGGAACATGCACATTTTCCATTATAAATTAAACTTACGCAGAAGTTTCCAAATTGCAGTTAAATTCATAAAAGGTATTGACTACTTTTGTGCAGTAAGTATTTAATTTCTACTATTTTAATTCGGTAGAAGTTTGTATCCAACATTCTACCGTTCTACCGTTTCACCGTTTCTAAGCCGAAGTCGATGATAGACGCTTTCAGAAAGTGGTGATAAAACAAGACTAAACTCACACAAAGGTCGGCATGTAGTTCGGAATTTAGTACTTCTCGATAAATAGAGGTTTGAATATACCATACGGATTTAAAATCGGCTGCAGTTCAATTTTGTCAGATTATACAATTTTTACTCCATTTTTTGACTTCAAATGTGGCTTTTCATATCCATCACGAGTTTGTAAAAGTGTGGAGATGAATGAGTATTATTATGATGAATCTTCCTTTGTATGCATTGGAGTTCGACATGAGTTTAGAATTATTTCTTTGATAAAACAGCTAATAAATGTTAGTGTAATGAAAGAAAGAAAGAAAGAAAAGTTTATTTAACACCACACACATATTAAAAGAAAAAAAAATACACTCAAAACAAAAGCAACAAATAAAAAAATAGTACCTACTTATTCCTAATCAGTGTGGTTCTAAAAAGGGTCGCTACTCAGCATGTGCTGCACTTGTTGTGAAGCGCTGATTTTCAGTAGCCCCTTGTTGGAGTGCCAGTCAATAGACTTGAATATACATATTATAATTTTTTATGTATACTTAAATATAGGGAATATATAAATATATATGTATAATAATTAGTAGAATACACAACACAAGTACATATTAATAATAATAGTAGTAATATAAACAAAACATAATAACATAATTTTACATATAATATAGATATGAAATAGAATATAGCACAATAAACAATAAACACAATCGTACCCTGTAATATCCTATGCGACTAAGGCTGGTTACGAAACTCGGTAAGAAGCTGTTGTTTAAAGCCATGTTTAAAACTTAATAAGGTCCTCGAGTTTCGTAATAATGAAATTAGCAATGCTAATGGCCCGTTCATATGAGAGTAACTTCTGTTAGTCGCATTACTAGACCACACGATTAAAAGAAAAGCCAGCACGTGTACAGTTACGAGTATTCCGTACGGAGCTTGAGTGTTTCCATAAAAATTAACCTTCCAGAAAATGCGCAATAGTCCAAATCTGTTACAGAGAATATAAACGGCGTAAAAAAACAGGCGTAAAGGGAACGAATATCGTACTTAGAAAAACGATATATTTCTTAAAATTTTTCCTGTGTATATGTCATTAGATTGAATAGAAAGTAAACAATACAAACCTGTTAGCGTGGATTAAAAAAGCAGTAAATCGTTTAACACGTTCCACATCGTAGACAATAGTAACTTTCATAGGTCACACATTGTTTCCAACCACGCTCGTGTATACCGAGTAAAGATCCATTAAGTCCCATGATTGCTTGCAATCTGAAGCACACAGGACAACTTACTCCACTATACCTCTATTACGTAGCAGTGCAGCAATTGAATCACCGGTTGGCTTAGTTGGTAGAGGTCGTGGGTTCGATTTCCACCCAGGGCAAATATTTGTGTGATGGACATAGATGTTTGCTCTGTGTCTGGATGTTAATTATCTATATATGTATATATTATTTAAAATTATATATGTATGGGATCAGATTGTGCCGTGTGTGAAAATTGTCCTGAAATATTTAATTATAAATCTTCTTCCTGGTCTTTGATTAATGTTACATTATACTTTTACAAATGTAAGAAAATACTCGAGAATAGAGGTATTATTTAACGTTGAGCATTCAGCAATTTGGTAAAAGAGCTATTTGATCGTACCGAACTGGAAGGAATTATGTCTGTGTTAGTGAAAAGAAAATGGTTTTTAGATTTTGATCTTGCATTTGTATTACAAATTTTGTAATAATAATATCACTTTTTAAGAAAGAAAGATAAGAGGTAAAATGTATTTCATGAATCGTTAATTAATCTGAAAAATTTGTATTATAAATAGATACCTAATACAGCTAAAACATTTTTAAACTTTACTTTTAATGAAATTAGAGCTGAATGTGTTCGGGACAAATGCTTCTCTAACTAAGAACCATCTCAAGTACTAGGATTAAAATGAACGTTGGAGTTAAAATAAAACCTGTAATAAGATCTGTATAAAGATTACCTCTTTTGGAGCTGACGATCTTATGTAATTTTCATATTTATTTATGTTTTTTGTTATTTATTCAATACTCTTTTATCCTATGTAGTAACAATTTATATTCTTATATATCACCCAAAGTTGCACTTAAACAATTTCGCTTTATATTCTGCTTCATTTCCTAATATGTATTTGACAATTATTTAGCTGTATGTAGCAACTTTGCAACTTATGTCATTGTAACACGATTCAAAATGGACTACAGTAGCAAGATAGTCTTATCTACATCATGCTCATTTACAATAGAAGCTGTTATGTGGCTAAGTCCCACATTTGGCTAGGGTTCAACTCGTAAAATATATATAATTGATTTTGCTGACACTGAAAGATGTTAGACGTGGAACGCACAGCTTGCGAATAATGCATGTTGAGGCTTTATGAAGTTTCAAACGGGTGCTTTTAGATACCTAAAAGCAAATGCATCAAATAATGGTTTGATATATAATGTTTGAAAGTGTGTAAGGATCTCTTACATCATAGTCGGGTTGGAATAGTTGAAAATAGATTCTCGGATCACCCATGGGGCTGTCTCCTAACGGGAAGTTTTCCGAATGAGTACTAGTTACAAAAGTTATTCTCGTACTTTATTTGAATCTGAAATTCTCTGACTCTTTATAGGTCTGACCAATGGTTAGATTACCATTATATGAAGAAATACACGATAAGTGCATTTACAGTATACTTACTAGAAATGGGCTATATAGCGGAATTGGTATATATTTTCCAGAAAATTCTCTTTGTCTCTGCTAATTTTTAAACTGTTTACCAGAAACCCAAAACAAACAAATTGAGCGTTTATATTTCTTGGCTTTCGGGCGAGATCGTGAAGGTTCTGTTTGTATTAATTATATTATTTTGAAAGTTTACCGTTTACCTGAAGTAATTGCCTGCTTGACAAATATTTTTATTAAAGAATCGTCGCATTTATTTAACATTATAATTATTTTACGAATAGTGGTTGTACCCAATTTATAGCACCAAAAATTACAAATTACAAATGTTATTACAATTAAATGCATTGATAATAATATTCCTTTTAATGGAAATGAACATAGCACACGTCATATAAAAACAGTTTAAATCCCAGTAATATGTTGATCTTGCGCATAATATTACGAAACAATTGTGGCAAGTTAATAAAAGCGGAATCCATAATACTGTAGTAGTACAGTGATGGTATTTCAGCATCTAGAGAATAAATTAAATAACTAAAATATACTTACAAAGTAAAGACCGCACGGCAGTTTCAAATTTACTTTCGAGAGGAATCCTTAAGGCTATGTTATTTTGATTAAATTAGATGTAACAAATGTAATCTGTATCCTCTGTTGGAAATTCTAAATAAATAAATAAATTAAAATATTGTAACGAAATGGACTCGAGAAAAATGTGGGTAAATATTGAATTGGTTTTTGAGCCAATATATAAAATTTAGACGACCAATTATTGAAATGGATATATTAATGATATATCTGCTAGTTACGTATATTGTTATGTTTATTAAGTTCATCAATCAGTTGGTAATAAAGTAGGAATAACATTAAAGGTACTATTAAGGTGTGAAATTGTTACTATATTTTATTTCTATGTTCTATCCTGTTTAAGGCTAGCAAAATATCAAGTATTGTGGCGGCTATCAATAAAATGTTATGGATACATCGTTGAATTATATCGCCTTACATCTAAGAGTTTGTTCTCTTTTTATTTTATGGTTTACTAGCTTACCGCCCGCGGCTTCGCCCGCTTTGTCTAAAACCTAATAAATTATATACTAAAACCTTCCTCTTGAATCACTCTATCTATTAAAAAAAACCGCTTCAAAGTCCGTTGCGTAGTTTTAAAGATTTAAGCATACAAAGGGACATAGGGACAGAAAAAGTGACTTTGTATTATACTATGTAGTGATTTTATATGCAAAATAACTCGATAGTCTAATTTCTTACTTAGGAATTGAACCCTTTTTCTACTAAATTCTTTAGAGGAAAAACAATTGCAATGTTCATAAATTGTTCGTGGATTGGTTTTAAATTAAATTGTATTGATAGAGAAATAAAAAAATCGTATTATGGAATTTAACAAGGATTTTCCATCACTGCTATTAGAAAATTAAAGCTGTTTCTAAGTAAATATTTACTCTGATGTACGTTGGTAGTAGTTCGATATTAAAAAGGTATAATAATGAAATTGTGTATTTTCTACTGTAGGTAACTAATAATAATTTTGAAGTAAAATTTTTGATTGTAAGTGTTTAAAATATATTTGGGAAGTCGGCAACAACTAACAATATTAGGTACCTATGGAACAAGGTTACCTTTATCCGAATATCAAAAAGTTAAATTCAATATTTTTCATTTCTACAGCTCCATCGAACAAAACTGACAAATATTTCGGCAATATCTTACACTGTTTCCACAAATGTTTCAGTGTTCGACGAAAACATCGATAAATCAATCTGGACTTTCAAAACAAATGGTTCTTAAATGTAAGTCTAGTAAAGGGAACCCGCTTGCTGCAATGAATTGCAATAAAGTCTACACTTTGTACGCTTGTACAAAAGAGATTCGCGTTTGTGCAGAACTAAGAGAAATAAGACAAATTAGTTTCGAAAGGAAAACGAACCCAATGTTCTCGGGGATGACGTAAAAGGCTTTATACGGAACGTTATGCCGGAGTACGCGATATACGAATAATATATGAAGAATATTTTATAGCGACATGCGTTTGTTTGTTATCTGCTGCTGACAGGTAAGCGGTATGGCGGCGGTAAAGCATCTACTAAAATGTAGTTTGATCTATTGAAACCCCGTCACAAACACGTTGCCAACATTTTATAGAAGACGAACGGAGATACCCTTGCAATAAATGACTCAGTATTTCGATTCTCGAGTACTAGGAAATAGGGTATAAATAGTATCATTGGTACTTGAAAATTCATTACTCACAAAGTGGAAAATCACAAGATTCCTTGCTCAACCCTCTTCACAGTAATCAACTGCAATACAAAGCATTCAATTCGTTCAGGCATTTACAACTGCATTTCATGGTAGTATCTTTTGAAAATACTAAAAATATTTTCTCTGAATACTTATCTACATAATATAAACAATCCTGGCTACCATGGATTGTAAAATCTTCTATGATGATGTTGGTGCTTGTGATAATATATTGACCACTCGTTACAAATTTGGCAATAAATGTTTTCGATTATTGCTGATGCTCGGGAAGGGCAAATAAGGGTAGACCATAAAATCCAACAATGCGGACAACGTCGCAGCAATCGGCCATCTAATAACTTAACGGCAGTATGCCCAGCAATGAAGGTGGAATGTGCTACCGAATTTTATTTCCCCATGTACGCTTAGAACACGAAAAGGTGACACTGGTTCGCACGGGTGACCATTTCCTATTTTGCCCAGAGTTGTATGTGCCATATGTTCACTTTACACGGAAATTCTTTGAAAAGTGAAATTAAAATATTTTGCAATTCACAGTTTTATACTTCACGTAGGTATGTTGTGCATGCGAAGAGGTATGGAATTCTAGAAATTATTCACCAACGTTGTTAGTGATTTTACACGATGCAAAAAAGGAACTTAAAATTTTCAGATATTGGATTTTTTTTTTCATTCTAAACTACATAAAGTACATAATTGAATACGTTCAAACCGACACATCCATACTTATATTATAAATGCGAAAGTAACTCTGTCTGTCTGTCTGTTACTCAATCACGCCTTAACTACTGAACCAATTTGCATGAAATTTGGTATAGAGATATTTTGATACCCGAGAAAGGACATAGGCTACTTTTTACCCCGGGAAATAGGATAGGCTTTATCCCGGAAATCCCACGGGAACGGGAACTATGCGGGTTTTTCTTTGGCTGCGCGGGCGAAGCTGCGGGTGGAAAGCTAGTTTACTATAAAACACGTGTGGTATGTATTTGCTCTAGTCCTTTGTTACAGCTTATCTCTCTATAGATAAGTTGAGCTACCTTATTGGGTTTGTGGTTAGCTCGTTTTGCTACAAAGCGTGAAATTCTGGAATCTCGATTTTTATTTTTATATGATTTAAGCTGAAAGCCTGATTTTGGAAATGTTATAGTATTTATTTGATGTAGTTCGATTTTAACACTATTTAAACACTGAATACTGTGAATTTTCACAAATGTTAATGTCGATTAATTGAAAGAAATTTTTAACAAAAAGGACAATAGATTTTTATTAGCTGGTTATCTACGATAGTTTTGGGTGCAAATGGGATAATTAGTTATGTTCATTAATTAACTCGATCGTCCGGTCTTTTAATACCTAAGTATTTCCGAACCATCCAGCTACCTACAGAACTCTGATCATATCATAAAGCTAATACGGGGCTTTACCGTGTTAATTTCAACAAGACAACAGGTCGAGATTAGATACAATGTAATCTATGGGGAGCACGCAATCACATTGTCGATTATTGTACGTCCCTGACCGACAGAACCTGTATAATGTATATGTTTGGTCAGGAAATTGCACGCTCGGAGACGGTATGACCTATAGATGTTATCGCGTAATCCAGGGTTCTCGCTCAAAAGACGTTGATTGTATACCGAGAATATCGAATATTCCATACTCTAGTTCTAGAGGTTTCAGGTTAAGATAAACAAAAATGAAATTTGTATTCACAATTTAACTTTGCACTTAAAGTTTTAATAACTTTCTCTTCCTTTAATTTAGATATTTAACCTAATATTTGGGTTGCTTGATCGCTGGCTCGATAAGATCCTGTTGGATATTACTTTGAAATTTACTTGATATACTTTTTCATTGCGTCCCAAGTTAAAAAAAAAACTTATAAGTGGGATTTTACGTTAGACTTTAAGAAGTTCCGCACGTTTCAGATACACTTTTAAAGTATATAGCTAGTACATATGGAATTTTCTTAATATCTTGAACCTTTGTAACTTATGTTTTCAAGACAATCAAGACTTCGTACATTTCCTTCCGAACAGGTTGCCTGGTACAGATTGCTGTTTAGCAATAAGGTCGCCTCTTGTACAAACCATGACTTTATAAATAATGCTTTTGTTCTACTTAGTTTGTACATTAAAGTGTTACAAATAAATATTGCGAGAATGCTGAAATAGGTTTGTTACAATGAAGCTTTCTTATAAAAGTGTAGGCAATGGATGTTAAAAACGTGAATAAGCTATTCTCTATTTCGCAGTCATTATTTCTTACTGGTTTATTGCTTGCGTGTAGGCTGTGGCCACGTTTAAATGCTCTTTCATATTGTGTAACATTGTTTTTGCGTATTTGTGTTACATTTGAGCAAGTGAATTTTATGTAAACATACCTCATTGAACATGTTGTTTATTTTATAATTGAGACAATGTTTATTTTATTAATATGAACATGTCATTAATATGGAATGTTTGTTGTGTTATTTCCCTGTTCGGGACATTTAAAATAGATTAAAATGTTTAATATAAAAGGTGTGCTCTATGTTATTTATGTAATTACAAACAATACTAGTTATTTTTTATGTTTTTCTTTCATTGTACAATCTATCTATACAATGATTCAATGGAAACATGTCTCGTTAAAATACTATGAATAATTGCATTTTAAACTCATTATCTCTATTTATGTTTAAACCGTATAAAATGCATAAAATTCTATATATAAAATACAAAGCTTAACAATATGGAAGAGCTTAGCTATCGCTCGATTGTTGGAAAAGTTAACAAATTTATAATTACTTAATCTCTTATTTTGAAAGCTACATCGTAAAGTGAGCTTTATTGCATTCTGCTATAGTTTAAAATAGCATAACGTTTTCTTATAACTCTACTCTTTGCGTTTTTAAATGACAGTGAATTTATAAGTATTTAATATATCTACATGAATCGAGTGTTTTTTTAAGTTTTTTTACATTCTGAGCAAAAACTTTGAATAAATGAAATTTTTATGCAAAGTTTAAAAGCCTACTTTAAAAAAATACCTACATCAAATAAAAGACCATGTATTCGTATTTAAAAGAAAGCTCATGGAACAGTTTATCGCAAATGTATTTTCTATCTAAAACAGAAGTAATGTTCCGTCTTTTATATCATCAAACGAAATATTGACAAGCTTAGCAATACATGAATTTCACACATATTTCACAACTATTTGTACGTATCTACCATGTATCTACGTACGTACGTACATTGACAACTCCGTTCAATTTCAACTTTGATTAAACAGACTGTATTGACCTTAGAGTATTGACAATTATTTCATGACGAGTTCGTTAGTTATTACACACCTTCTGTGTACCTGCTCAATTTATTACGTTAATTCATTTAACTGGGGATCCTCGTAATTCATGCTGTATAACCTAATTCAATTGACTCCTTTACAGGTTAGATCGTTAAACGTCCACGTGGTCCCGTCTCAGTTCGGAACATGATAGTATTTATATACCCTCCTGTGCTATAAAGGAATAATTATATAAGCTATAATTTCCTTAGGAACCACTCTATCTATTAACAAAACCACATTAAAATCTGTTGCGTAGTTTAAAAGCTTTTAACTTACATAGGGGCAGACAGGGAAACAACGGAAAAGCTCTTTGCTCTATACTATGTAGATTGTAGCGATTTGAACCTATTACCTACCAATGTTTTTCAAGACAATCAACACATCCCAAACAACTCTTTAAACTAATTGAAAACAAAATAAACAGTCCGAATTCGTCGCATAGTTACATTAAACACAACAAAGTGAAAAGTTTTTGCATACAGCATTTATCATACGTACTATCCGTGTTCAGTAATTAGTAACTGTCCAAACGCTCTCTAGCGACACACTTATCATAACTTGCTGAAACAGTACTGAAATTAATTATAAATACAAACATTGAATGTACTATGAATAATTAGAATACAAACTATGGGCTATGGTAGGAGTTAGGCTCAGTTGCTGTGTTGATCTCAACCAAAATTGTAAAAGAATATTAAGGGCCGATTTTTCAATGCTTGGATAAAACTTATCCGTCCAATAAAGTATTACACGATAATATTAAAATGTCACGTAAACTGTCAAATACGGGCAATTAGAATACGTTTTTAAAATGGTAGTTTTATACATTATTCGACGAATAAGTTTTATCCAAGCATTGAAAAATCGGCCCTTAATAAAATAGATAGAACTTCCATCGTCCTATCCGTCAAAACTATCGTCTATGTAAAAGTCTTATTATAAGAAAAACATAATATATAGATAAGGACAAGTTTAATCTCTGTACTAAAGTTACACCCTGACTTTATATTCTGGGTAAAACCAGTATCTCTCCGGGAATTTCACATTGTATATTTGTTAAATGTTCACGTAGTTGCTACAGCGAAAATAAAAACGTTTGATAGATTTATTTTATTGTCTCCATACGTGTAGCTCACAAGTATATGGCCGATAAAAGGTATACTGCTATAAAGAATTAAACACTCCTTAGAAAATCGTTTTATTGCTTCACCCGTTTGATTAAAGCCACCAAGAAATAATGACGTAGTTAATAGCTCCCTTAGAATAGAACCTGCAATGTGATAGGGGTGGATATAGCATGAAGATTATGCTGAAAATTACCGCAATTAAACCTTGACTTTAGATTCAATTTGTTCATGTTTTCGAACCATTTTACGATATATTAAAATATATAATTACCTATAGAATATTTTCTTACAGAAAAAAACTGCGCCCATGACTTCTATAGCGCTTTATAGAACTTCTAGTCTTCTATAAATTTATAACCTAAAAAAAGCCTAGATACTACTCCTTCTAATTCAGCAAGAGACTTACACAGCACTTAAAAATAGCAAAGTAAGCCAGGTAGGTACTCAACATATAGCTGTATAATTGTCCTATCGATTATTTTTATACATCCTATACATGGTATGCATAATCCCCACTATTCTGTAACACTTGGCACCAGGACAATTTGGCAGAAGTACGACAAACATTGTGCCGTTCCATCGTCGCCTCCCCATGCATTTTATGTCGCTTCTCTGAGCTTAATTTAAGAAACTTTTACCAACTTGGACAGTAACCTGAAGTAAATGATATTTGTATATAAAAACTTCGTCCTGCAAAAATGATATATTAGCTAAACTAATATTAAATAGCAGAAGAGTTTTTGTTTGGTTGAATGCGTAATCTCAGGAATTACTGTAGCAATTTTTTTTACACAGTTGGATATCTACGTGATATAGGCTATACGCTATAATCATATAATAAACGAACCACGGGTGCATCCATGATGGACGTCTTGTAGATTTTATAATCACATGTATAAAGCTACTCAGAATGCAAACGTTTTAAATTTTGTCTTATTTCTCATGAAGGTTAGGTGTACAGGGACTACTCGCTCGATTAAGAAACGTGGGCGGGTGACACGATGCGGTAAATATGCAAGTTAAACTGCAGTTAATTGCTGGTCTCATGTAACTTGTAATGTAGGCGTTGAAAACGAACCTGAATGCTCTTTATGAGGGTTCTTAATGAGGTTTTCAAGTATATTTTTACTTAGTTTAGATCTTCTCAATTAATGACAGTTACAAGCGTGAAGGAAATTTTACACGTGTATTTTAGGTTACCTATTTTGTTCTTTATCAATATATTTATATTATTTTTTGTATACAATTTTGTCTTCGTCTTCTGTTTGAAATATTTGTTAAAATAGAAATGATTCGTAGCATATCTAGTTTTAATGAAAGAACTTTTCATTAAACGTGCTCCTTTTTAATTAGAGTCAGTTAAAATCTTTATTCAGTGTCCGTATTTAGGTCTTTTTAATTAGAAATACACAAAGTGGCAAATCTAGTACAAAGGAAATATCTCATTCTGAGCTAAATTACTTGCACTGCGAAATAATTTAAAGGTTAATCGGTTTTCTTGAATGGAGCTTTTATTTAGAGTTGATAAAATAAACCAGTAGACATCCTTGATTGGCAATCGATTTTTTCTTTCATTAGTTCTTTATATAAGGTTGCAAATTTTGTTAAGAGGGGCGGAAATTATAGATAGATAACAAAAAAATTAATTCGCGTCACCAGTACCAGCGCTCTGACAATCATTTCTTTTTGTCATTGCGTACTAAAACCCCTGAAGAACCACCATACTGGTACAAATTACCCAATATTTTCTGTCAGTATCTCTCGGCCTATTATAAATATCAAATTTTCATACTGAATGTTGGACGTTTGTTTTACAAAGAGTCTATAAGCTTTGCACAGATAATGTAGGACCTAATCTAATCCCCTTTTAGGCAGTTCCCAAATGACAGACGAATATCTATCGATCGAAATATGTTATTAAAAAGATTGATGTTACGTATCCATGGTTTAATGTTATATTTACATAAGGATAAGGATCAGTGAGCTTCGTTAAGGTTACCGATTATTATGTATAGATACCACTGTTTATGTGTGGTGTCTATATGTTGAGGACAATAAATTCATCTTTCTTTCTTTCTTTAAAAAGCTAGTAAAGCACTTTATTACTAGCTTCATACTTCGGGCTCTGCCCGGGTACTTGTTTTTATCTATAAGTTTTAAATTTTGAACTTTTATTCTACTATCAATAAATTAATTAAAATTGTGATAATTATCCTTCGTTTTTAAACTAATTACGTTAATACAACAAAACGAATATTCTATTATAATCTAATTTTACACGTAAATTGACTCCAGTTCGAAAACAAGTAAGATAAATAAGTAAGAGATGGCGCAGGATAGAGTCAAATGGAGGCTCTTACTGTCGGAGGCAAGCCCACTTTGGGTCCCTGCGCCACTCTAGTAAGTAAATAGACAAAAACCTACTAAATTACCTACGACCCAGTTCGACATTAAAACTAAAAAACATACATGCAAACACACAAAAACACACAAACAAACAAAAATAAAATTTCATAAAACAATGGTAAACCAAGTAACAACGTAAAAGATATCAGCAATTACACTACAATGCTTCCTTTATAAAACACTAAACCCATATTTAAAGCTAATTCTCCCTCCGACCTTTGTCCAAGCATAATTACGGCGTGCCACGTGCAAGCTTCACAATACGATAAGACACAGTAGCAGGAACTTTATGATGCTGTATTGTTTATATTACAATGTCTTTTCACTGGCTTAAGAACCGATACAAGCTGTGATATTTTATAGTAGACTAGCTTTCCGCCTGCGACTTCGACCGCATTATCTAAAACCTAATAAATTATTTACTAAAACCATACTAAAACCTTCCTCTTGAATCGCTCTATTTATTAAAAAAACCGCATCAAAATCTGTTGCGTAGTTTTAAAGATCTAAGCATACATAGGGACAGAGAAAGCGATTTTGTTTAATACTATGTATAGTAGAGCCATTTTAATAGGCAACATTTGACAGTTCAACAAAATTCAAAAACGTAACCTAGTAACGACGACATAGAATAACATGATATTTCGTTTTGTTAGAATTGCACATCTGCTTAACTTTTTTCAATTACGATTACATATTTATAATAATAATGACCGATACAAGTAATTTTAAGATTTGATTTTACTGATAAACCATTCTAAACATAATAAACAATTTCTGATTTAAAGAATTGATGTCGCTACAATTTTGTGTCAATAAACCTTTTTTTCTTTTTAAATACCAGAGACGTTACTCTAAAAATCGAAATCTGACATCTAGAATCGAATGCATTGATTACTTGTGAACAAGAAGCTTATATCTAATACACTGGAGATTTCGGTATGAACATTGACGTGTAACAAGAAAATATTGCCCAGTTCATGTTTTTTATCACTTTCACACTTAACTTGGTATTGCCACTGTTAATACGAAATTTTCCCAAGGCTACTATGTATGCTGTAATATTTTGTGCAAAAGGTTAGTTTTTGTACATGAGTTTGTTGATAAATTGCCAACAACGTCATTCAGAAGCATTGTTGGATGAGACAATTATTATTTACTAGCGACCCGCCCCGACTTCGCACGGGTGCAATGCTGATACTAAATATACTACAGAAAAACTGTGAACGTTGTATAATATAAAAACATAGCGGCCCGCTCCGGCTTCGCACGGGTAAATAATATAATATAGCCGGGCGGCCGGCCGGTACCGCCGCAAACGCTACGTCCCGCAATTTTTAAATCTGTAATATCTTCGAAAATATTCACTTAAATCATACGGTGTAAAGGGCCATATAGATCTATATTAAATGAACAATGTATTCAAGGTATTTAATTGGTTAAGGATTAATGCTGTATTGGTTAAAATCGCTTTGAAAATTAGCCATTATTTGTCGTAAAAAGTAAATGACAAAAAAAAAGTTATTGTGGGTTATCCATAAGAGATAGACATATACCATCACGGACTTTTCTGTAGACCTTTTCAATGTGTATAATACTTAGTACATTATTTTGATAAAACTCGTAGGGTTCAGCCTGCGTTTGCAATGTAAGCGGAAAACATGTATTTTTTTACGACATCACATTAGAAACCTCAAAAATAGCAGTACTTCTCCACTATTTAATGGATGTTATTATACATATAAACCTTCCTCTTGAATCACTCCATCTATTAAAAAAAACCGCATCAAAATCCGTTGCGTAGTTTCAAAGATTTAAGCGTACAAAGGGACATAGGGACATAGGGACAGAGAAAGCGACTTTGTTTTATACTATGTAGTGATGCTAAATAAAATAAGTATCTGAACCAATTATTAAAAAGCGATACTCCCTGATTATGGGTAGTCACCATAATAAAATTGTAGTAACTCTCACTTTGTCAATATGGCATGTGTGTCAAAAAAATTGCGTCGCTTCGAATATTTAAGTTAATATTGTTGCTTATTTAATGAATATTTTCCGAATATAAAGAATGCATTGTATTGTGCAAAATTGCAGAAGTGTTTGGACACCAAAGTCTGGCATAGAATTTCACAGGCAAGTGTATATTTACGTTATTTACAATATTCCTCAATACTCATGCATTTACCTGTTTAGAATCATTTTAATGGCAAAAATCGTCAAATTTATCATCATTTTACTAAGCAATTAATACTTTCATCATTTTTCAACAAGTTTTCAATAAACAAATTTAACAAGTAAGGTAACCATGATGACGGGTTTTTACGGATAGCGACGAGAATATATTGCTAAAACAATATTATGATGAACATTTAGAACACCATTTTAAAGATTTTTATACTAGTAATGAAACAACACACGACATCGGTATTGCACTCACATGTGGTTTGTTCTTTTTTACATTGAAATTTATACTTTTTAACCTAATATTATTTTGTTTTACGTATTTCAGCTTTCCAAAAAATTAAGTAAAAAGAAATATATGTGCCTATCAAGGGTAAAATTACTGAGGATTACGACCCAGAAAAAAAATGCTGCTATAAACAGTTTTTCTTTGATGTTTTTGGCTTGAAGTTGAACCGTCGAAGCAACGCGTTTAAAAAGAAGATCTGAGTAGCTTACAATTTGGTAAACAGCATCTGATGCAAAACACAACTTTCCTCTATTTACAAAGGATGTTAATGCTATATATCGGTTCATATCCAAGCTTTGTTGCCAAAAGTTATTTAAAACTATCATTCTATACCAATTAAAATTGTATGTACCTATAAAGTATGACCATAATATTATAATATAAATACTGTTAAAAATATATGTCTTTATTATTTATAGACCATGATTTTTAGTTTTTTCTATTTTGCAAAATCCTGAATTTACAAACCAGCGTGGTCACTCGACAGAAAGAGACAAAAAACATGACTGACGTCATTGAAGGTCATATTTTCTTGTTACAAGTTAATGGTCATAGTGCAATCTCCAGTGTATTAGATATAAGCTTCTTGCTTGTGAATAAAAATCATCATAAATTAATAAATGCGTTGTGTTTTTTTAATTATGTATAATACTTGTCTTATTTTGCTCCTTAAATTTACGAAAGAAAGTATATTACTGGGACAGGGATTCGCCTGATGAATTTTAAAATTGACATGTGTTTTAAGTTCGATTGACAAATGTTTCAAGTCCGTATCGATTAATTCACTTTAATCGATGTTTCAGATACTAAAACTTCGTTATATTATGCATATATGTACATATGAACCTTCCACTTGGATAACTTTAACTATTTAAAAAACTGCATCAAATACGTTGCGTAGTTTTAAACATCCAAGCATAAATAAGAGCAGGCATACAGATAGTAGCAATGCATGCGACTTTGTTTCATACTATGTATGTGTAGATACGTCACTAACCAAACCTTTTTTTTTTTTTTTTTAGTGGGGAAATCCTCTTTTTTTTATGTCGGATTTCTACCGACCAAAACCCCACTGTGTTCCGTCAAGCCGCAGTCACTAACCAAACCTGCGTGTGACCATTGCAATCAGTCAGTTCACATAGCGGTCCCTTTACCTTTTTGCCTTCCCTTCATTTAAAACGCATTTTAGACTCGTTAAAACTTAATTGATTGATTTATATTGTGGCCTAAAATTAACTTTATACAAACTCGATATAAACTCTGTCATTTATATTATTATCTCAGATTTAAGATTAAGATGTTAAACCGTCCTTCCAAATCCCTCCCCTGCAAAGCCGTCAGATTTAAAAGGTCTCTCTAAACAAGATGAACTTAATTCAAAACAATTTATATATACCTAGCTAACGGTAGTATTGTTATATTAATTGACTTGCTGTGCCCCGCGGTTCTACCCGCATTGCTCTAGCGTGGCGATATAATATAGCCTATAGCCTTCCTCGATAAATGGAATCTAACACCGAAAGAATTTTTCAAATCGGACCAGTAGTTGACAACAAACAAATTCTTCAGCTTTATAATATTAGTTTATATATTAAAGGACTTATATATTGACTTCGTACGCAAGAATTTTCCTGTATTTCAGATCATCATACGTACTGCATTATCATAGTATTGTAAAAATTAGGCTATTGTCAGGCTAAAGGATTTATTTATAACTTTCACTAATATAAGTTTAAAAGTTCGATGAAACAAAGCATTCCAGGTCAGTGGTTTTATTGGCAGCCCTTGTGGAGCTCAGACCGAAGGTTTATAGTATTCTTTAGCTTAAAGAGGACAAAATGTAGAATGTCTGTGAAATCACATAGTTAAACTTGTAATACAAGAATATCCTTAGAGAAAAGTTAAATTTACGTGCACATTGTTAATAATTATGATTATAAATGTATTCGTTTCAAAATGTTTAACATAATATGTTTATTTATGAGTATTTTTTGCCAATACGCGCTAGCCGTTAACAATTATATTTATGCCTAAGATATTATATTAAATTAATTGTAATTGTTTCATTTGCAGATAAAATAGCGTCATTTGTTCTTGAATAAATCCTCATTAGTCGCATGCTAACCAATGTACCAAGGAGGCCTTATAATTCCAAAGATAAACATCACCTGTTTCTGTTTATCACCTAAATAGTCGAACAACACGCGATAGGCTCTATGTAAATCGAAAAGTAACTATCTTTAGACTTGAATAGCCAACATTCTTAAGAGCAAACAAAAGAGGCGTTTTTCCATACAAACGTAGTCCCCTGTTGCCTCTCTGGATTGTGCCACTGGAGCAATATATTTTTTACTATTAATCTATGGTAACTTTAGCCATGTTCCTACGTTTTCCTTTTTGTCATATCTTAATTATTAAAAAAGATATGAATATTTCAAAACGTAAGAAATAGGACAGATTTTCCGTTATGTTCCGTTTTCCATAAAACTAATTTTTGGACATTATATAAAAAAGCAAAACGTAGGAACATAGCCTATATTGTTCTCTACTTAATTATGAAAAAAGTAATTAAATCGGTCCAGACTACGGAACGTCGAATTTGCGTAATTTTCCTAGGTATTTTCGGCCCGAACTGCAGTTGTCCCTGTCGCGCTCTACGAGGGAGGCTTGGGTTATAGCGCGACAGAAATAGATAATTGAGAAGGCTCATAAGTAACAAAGTCTCTTCAAGGAAAAGACGAAGTTTAATTCACTTTCAGACGCCACTGCAAGAATATGATTCATGAAAACTAAGTCCGAGATAATGGCCACTTACGTCTCTTTGGACAACTCTACCTTTGAATAAATAATAGCACTACTTTCTGCAGATTTTACAATATTCATTGTACATTTAATATGGCATTATGAACTATTCTCAGAATGTAGTATTATTTATTTATTTTCATCCAATTTACACCGATAAAGCTTTGCTGCTTTGAAATGTAGGCGAGGAGAACATTATTAAATATTTATTTATTTGTAGAGCTTTCTATAAATATGTTTATTTCTAGAAAATCCTGAGACATAATTTACATAAATTAAATGGTGTTTACAAAGTCGGATAAAACACGACAAACGAACTAAAAAAAATAAAAGAGCATCGTTGTTATAAAAGGTTGTATAATGTATAGCTTTTTTAAAGGTTACGCGTTATTCAAACACATTGGATTGGTTCAATCAGTTACTTACATTCAAATACAAAATAATTTCTCAATGATAACATCAGGATGTTTTATTTGATCTAACAGTGACGTGAATATATATGTATATAAATTCGGGGACCATTTAACAGAATGCTAGAGGCATTTTATAATATTCCAAGTATTTCAACATCTCTTTGTATAATGCTTTTTCTTAGAGCACTGACTTAGTATTCATAGGAATTTTTCTTAAATGTTAGCTGTTTCTTTGACTTGTTCGTCTTAAAAAATATCTTTCTTTATAATTTTATTTTACAAGCTTACCGCCCGCGGCTTCGCCCGCTTTGTCTAAAACCTAATAAATTATATACTAAAACCTTCCTCTTGAATCACTCTATCTATTAAAAAAACCGCATCAAAATCCGTTGCGTAGTTTTAAAGATTTAAGCATACAAAGGGACATAGGGACATAGGGACAGAGAAAGCGACTTTGTTTTATACTATGTAGTGAAGTTGCGATGGTTACAAATATGTGCGAATAGTATAATTCTTATTTCTTGCCTTCATTAAATAGATAGAAAAGTTATAATATTTTTTAATTTATATATTAATATCAGTAAATAATCAATTAGATAGACTTTTTATAAACATTCTTAATCAGATTATAGATATCATAATGAAAGCTATTGAAAGTGATAATAAGTGATAACTTTTATTAATCATCAAAATGATCAGTGAAATAGTGTTTCTAAATCTATACTAATATTATAAAGCTGAAGAGTTTGTTTGTTTTTTGTTTGTTTGTTTGTTTGAACGCGCTAATCTCAGGAACTACTCGTCCGATTTGAAAAATTCTTTCGGTGTTGGATAGTCCATTTATCGAGGAAGGCTATAGGCTATATATCATCACGTTAAGACCAACAGGAGCGGAGTAATGCGGGTGAAACCACGGGAAACAGCTAGTCTAAAATATAATTATATAAATCCACCGAAAAGTTTATTCACACTTGCTGGCAATTGAATTAGGAGTTACATTTGTTTCAATTGCAACGAATTAATTACTAACTGAAGCGGACATGATTGGTTTATCGTACATGTGCTCTTAATTACATTATTTGCTTGAATATCGAAATAATTAGAGACTAATTAAATAAAGCTGAAGAGTTTGTTTGTTTGTATGCTAATCTTAGGAACTACTGGACTGATTTCTATCATTATTTCACCGTCTAGGTACAGTCCGGAAAGGTCTGTACCACGGGTGAAACCGGGCAGTTCTTATAATAAAGCGACTTGTTTGTATGAAGTGTAGTAAGATATTTCTCATGAACTGTCTTTTACAATCTGTCTTTTTCAATGTAGATTTATTACTTACTAGAATGAAGATCAGTATTGTGCTACGGACACGTAGCAACGCGTAGCGGAAGATTTGGGATTGAAATCCCATCTAACAAAATATTTTCCGTATATTTTCAGGAATCCCATCCCTACATGTTGCAATGATAAACTTTCGGAGTGCGATAAAATTGTACAATTCTCGATTTTTAAAAGCATGGGCGGAGTGTCGTTTATCATTTTGACAGATCAAACGGCGAAATTTAAATTGCATCAGCCTTTTACAATATTGAAAATATGTTGTTATTCCACTATTCAATAGAGCGAGAGGATATAAAGAAGGGCATATTAATAAAATATAAAGATAGAATATAATATAGATAGCATTATTTACGACACATACTTAGATACCGAATTTTCATTTTTTACGAAATAGTAGCCAGTAGTCTTGATTATGTTACAAGAAACAACTATTAGTAGAGGATAATTCAAAATAATAAATACATATTACGGCATTTTCAGTACTAGTGAAGTGACGAGCTCCATTTCATACCTTTCATACTACGAAGAAATACCTGTCTCTATGCAACGTTTATACGTACAACATGAAAGGGTACTTCACAATCTATGTGTGTGTACTGTATATGTATGTATGGGTTGTGTCATAACGAGGATCACCTAATTGCCAGCTCTAGTCCCAGCCTAATGGAATAAGGGCAAGGTTGATCGATAAAGTTGGCGGAATAGGGCGGGCCCTACAATGATAACAAATAACCGAAAATGTCACCTGTGCTCACCCCTACCACGATTTCGTTCGACATATTCTCGATTTTAACGAATATTTTTGAGATCGCGCTCTTTTGAGGAATGTACTTAATAAGATTTTTTTATTATTCAGTACCTACCGTTTTGATAATTGTTTTGTTGTATTGAGGTAGAAGTTTGAATATTATTAAAATATTCATAGAAAATTGTAAAAAAAACAATACTACTTGTAATACCACGCCTATAAAGCTTTTGTAGGCTTGATTGTAATCTTTTGATTGCAGTTGCATTTTTCATTTTATGCCCAAATATTCTCCACACACATAATTGCTGTGTATCTGCAGAAAACTTCAATAAAACATTTTTAATTTCACAGACCACAGTTTAAAATAATATAGTGAATTAAAATTTTGCTTAAGCTGATCTTAAATTAAAATGCAGCCAATATCCCGGCGGAGAGCTTCCGCTATTATACGAGTGTTTTTATCTCTTTCACCCGAAGGTCTAGCAAATAAGATGTGAATACGCTTATAGAAGTTGGTATAAAATACCCATAATTGCACCCACAAAAATACAATAGAGCTGTCAATCGACCAATTTCCATTTGACTTTTATCACTACATAGTATAAAACAAAGTCGCTTTCTCTGTCCCTATGTCCCTTTGTATGCTTAAATCTTTAAAACTACGCAACGGATTTTGATGCGGTTTTTTTTAATAGATAGAGGAAGGTTTTAGTATATAATTTATTAGGTTTTAGACAAAGCGGGCGAAGCCGCGGGCGGTAAGCTAGTTTTCTATATATATTGTTTATAAAATTGGGAATTTCACAGATGTTGAAATTAAAAGTAGTGTATTTAAACGTAAAAATTCTTTAAAAGTCTCGGTTCAAAGTTTTCATTAGTTCAGGACGTTGTAACTGTACAATATGTTTGTCGCAGTGCAGATGCTGCACGGTTGCTCACAAGGGCTAACGGGAAGTGTAAATAAATCCTTATTTTTGGTTACTTTGTATTTTCTTGAACAATAGCGTCGTTGTGCGGTTGTTAGAAGTTTGGCAGAGATAGTCGAGTTTTATTAGTCACTCAATGGAACGAAAAGTCAAAATTGTTATGACCCTATATTTTATTTTGCATAAATTTCGTAAATTAACGCAATACAAATGTAAAGGTTAAATATTATAAGGAAAATAAAAAGCATGCATTTATAAACGTAATTCATTTAGACTAGCTAATTCTCGAAGTAATATTTCTCTTTTATTGCTATCCCTTTCAAGAAAAAAGGGTCGTTACATCCTCCGTCCCTTATCATTGACTCTTCATAAATGACTTGAAAACAAAATAAATCCTGTTTGTTGTATAAAACACTTCCTTTAAAAGTACAATTGAAAATTAAAAATTTTGTTCGAAAGGGTAAGGAACTAGACACTAGACTTTTCACCGCGCTAAAAATTAAACTATGTCACTCTCCAACCTATCTACTAAAATCCAAACACCAAAATCATATCGTGAACTCACTCCATTGCGATGTGAAAGAAAGAGAAACAAACATCTTTACGCGTGTAATATTATATTCCATTGAAAAGTTACATTTGGGGTTGCATTTTTTAGAGGACGCAATTTTATTTTTTTGATGTGTATGGGGGGTCAGTGTGAAGCTTTCACCAAGTTTGTGGGGTCGCCACCCTTGTCCCACGGCCGCCATCTTGAAAATAGCGGTTGATATGGTTTTTACGATATATCTCTTAAACTATTTATCTAATAAAAAATTGTTAATATATTATTTGTTGCAAATTAAATTCTCTATAACTTTAGTACAGTAACATTTTGTCGTAGAACTATAAATAAAAAAGTTATAAGCGAAAATGTTCAGAAATTAGAGCTATTTATATTTTTCAATAAAACTTTTTTTTATAATTTTGCGAAGAAATGATATCAGACCATTTTTGTAGATTGTTTTCCGAAGAACAACTTTTATATACAATATTTTTTCATTAAGTAAATAGCTAAGGTTTTACAGCGCTTTGAAGTGAGTACTATTTTTCAGTACTCTTAACTATACAGTAGACATATTTTATGTGTGTACTAATAATAATAATTTGTCATAAGTAAGTGTGTTTTTTTTGTTATTATAATATTTTTTATAATTAATTTCGCAATATTATTATTAATAATTAATTATTGACTCATTTTCGCGTCTGGAAGCATCTTTTTTTATGTCGAAAAGCAGGGCTGAAATGTTCTGCATGGTGCTGCCATTGTTCTGGAGTCTGCGAAAAGAGCCAATAGCCAATATAATTATATATAGTTAGTACTGAAAAATAGTACTCACTTCAGGGCGCTGTAAAACCTTAGCTATTGACGTAATGAAAAAATGGTGTACATAAAAGTTGTTCCTCAAAAAACAATCTACAAAAATGGTCTGATATAATTTCTTCGTAAAATGATAAAAAAAAAGTTTAATTGAAAAATATAAATAGCTCTAATTTCTGAACATTTTCTCTTATAACTTTTTTATTTATTGTTCTACGACAAAAAGTTACTGGACCAAAATTGTAGAGAATTTAATTTGTAACAAATAATATATTAACAATTTTTTTATCAGATAAATAGTTTAAGAGATATATCGTAAAAACCATTTCAGCCGCTATTTTCAAGATGGCGGCCGTGGGACAAGGGTGGCGACCCCACAAACTTGGTGTTAGCTTCACACTGACCCCCCCTACACATCAAAAAAATAAAATTGCGTCCTCTAAAAAACGCAAGGTTAGGCCTAAAAAATGTAACATTTCAATGGACTATTAGAAGAATTTCAAATCCGTTAAACCAACGAATGTATCATAGGAACCATTGGACACAGTTAATAGACGTCATTAATTAGCCAATAGCATGATGGATTGACTGTCGTGTTATCAGTCAGTTAAGTGGGGATATATCATTCTTGTTTGTGAACATCGGGTTAGAGGAAAACCATGCGTTAAATTGATATACACTTGCCGTAGGAGATTGATTTTGCAACTTTAGGAAGGGACGTAATAAAAAATATTTCAAAACATTAGAATTACTTTAAACTAAGAATAATAAATTAAAACTAATATAAGGTTTCGTAGCGTGTCACTGACGAGGAAATTAGTAAGCATTATAATATTTATTTTTAGTGTAATAATATTTGAAAGTTCTCTAACTCATTTGTATCAATAAATTTTTCTTTATGTTTCTTTATGTTTCTTACCTTTCGGTTTTGAAGCTATTTTTACCGTCCAATTAAAATGTATTTTACACCTAATTTATTCAAAATATTTGATACTATCATTTCATGTGTGTTTAAATAATTGCCATTTACTATTGAATAGTCACATTTACACATAAAATCCTGGCTAAACAGTATCAAGCGTATCGTTGGTATAATGATTGTGTTGCGTGCGTTTTAGCATTAATGAAAAATACCCTAATTACTGTCAACCTACGCTTAGTAAAATCTTTCGTTAAATAATTGTTAATGCATAAACAAAATCCACGCATATAATTTTGTAGTATTGCCAATTTCCTGTAGCAATTTTAGTACGATTGTAATTAAGAATTGAAGCCTCAGCAACAACATTGTTGAAATACGAGTAGGTGTCGTGTTGAATTAAATTCCAAGAACATTTCATAAGTGGCATAGAGCATCCTTAATGTTTAAACTGTTCATAGAATATCATCGGTTTATGATACGGTTTCATGAGTTGTTTAAACGAAGGACGAACATGAAACTATTATAGCCGTACTTTTAACAAATCTTGTAAGGCCTTTGTTGCGCGTTGTACTAAACGTAGCTAGTTTTCATTCTACTAAATAATCCTCCGTTTTTATTACAAAACAAAAATATATTATGAATCAGCGCGACACGAGGACAGGCAACCCACTGCGTATGAATGTATAAATAGATAAATTATCCGCATGAGCCCCAACCCTTGTCAATTACAATCACATTTCAAATAACATGCGACATGAATTTCAAAACTGCATATTTTAAAATAAACGCATTTGCTAATAACTGTATATTAGCTCATTATGGTTTATTGGTGTATAACTGAATAATCTTCATGTATTATTATTATATGTCATACCAGCTGTGTCCCATGGTTTTACCCGCATTGCTCCATTCTCAATGGTCTTATCGTAATGATAATTAATATAAATAGCTCTGAAAAATAGCTGTTTATTGAATTAAATAATAACATAAATTACAAATCCACTTAACTATAAACAATTTTGTATAATAAGTCAGAAGGTATAATAACAAATAAGTAAGTCTTCCAATTGTCAAGCTGAAAACATTTCTTACCCTTCCCTTCTTACACCTGAACAAAACAAAATCGATTAAAGATAATAAATACAAATTAGCCCATTGAAATACAAAGCGAATTTCACAAATAACAGGGCAACAAATGACCAACACGCAACACTTTCAAAAAACACGGTCAAAATAAATCGACCCTTCTTTTTAGAACAAGGTTTACCTTACAATGTCTTGTAGCAGTATTGTTTCCAGTGTGGGAAAGTGATGGCGCTATAGGTATACTTATATAGCGCTGTCATTTATCCACACTGGAAATAATACTGCTTTGACATCATGATACGGGGGATTGTTATTTCTGAAAAGTCCGGGTTATTTTTCTTTGCGAGAATGTTTTGTTTTTACGTGAAAACGAAGTAACACTGCTTACTTTTTAATTCGGGATTTACGTTGAATCGAACCGGGCATTTTGAAAGGATAATTCCTACCTATTGGTACTCAGTAATTTAAAGCGTAATTAATATGCAATATAATCCTTTATTCCTGGAATGAGCTTAACGTTATAATTAACGCAATGAATAAGAACTTTTACGACGAGGAAAAAAAACGTAGGTTTAATTAGAATATAGAGCGATGCGGTGCTTGAAAATATTCTATACTATTGTTTCAAGATCAAATAAAATGTTGTATTATTTACTTACTTATATTTGCCACCTAGCTTTAATTTTGTCACTTTTTATTCGGATAATAGGACTTATAGGTAATTAGGTACGTTATAATACGTCGAAATGTTTTCAATTAATTTCTCGCCTTCGTTGTAAAGCGGTTAACTCATCACCATATAATATAAGAGTTTCCCGGTAGGGATTAACAAAAAGGTCTCAGTGTAACGGGACACAGAAGACTGATCACCCACTTGTCCGTAAAGGAAAATCGATCAGTGAACCAAATGTATGCATCATCCCCATACCCCCAAAGACACGGCTCTTTACCTTTAAAAAATTATTAAAATATTGTTTTTTTTTCTTTGTGTTACTTTTATACCTATTTCTTCTGTGTGTAGGTATTAAATAAATATGGAAAATTGTTTTGGTTGTAGATAGCCCATTTATCGAGGAAAACTATAGGCTATATAAGTATATAGACCAACAAGAGCGGAGCGATGCGAGTAAAACCGCGAAGCACAGCTAGTAATAAATAAAAATATCGTTTTCTCAAAACATTTCTGCATCGAATTCTGTAATTTCAACGCAGCATGTTTACTCAGTAAGTTGAAACTTTAAGTGTACTATCATTCGCTCCATTTTAAAGTCCATCGTAACAGCATTTTGTCGGCTTTTAAACTACTCGTTGGAGTTGTTAATATTTGCGGAAACCAGGATATTGTGTGAAACTTACCGTTTATTTTTATATCCTTGAAGCGCTTCAAGCACTTTATAAAATTACGACAAAATGTAACCCGAAGGCTTGGGAGTTAGAAATTTTTAAAGAAAAATACTGTTTTTATTTCACAATGGCTTTTTTATTTAATTTACAAGTCATATTTATTTTCTGTTTGATGGACAAAATTAATAACTATCACACATAGAATGATGCTCTGATCCTGTGATCCTAAGTATAATATGATATAGCTTTTATTTCGATTCAAAGATTTGCTAGTCCTTCATGTTGTCCAAAAGAAGACCGTCATGCTTTGTTTTTTCTTGTAGCAGCGGAACGATTTTATGGTATGATTTTTATACCTGAAGATAGTTAGGTTAGGCCGCTAGAGAGAGACACTTTTTTTACGCGGTAAAACATCTCATTCCGCGAGTACATTTATAAATTTACTTTATAGGATAAATTACGCAATTGAATATATCTCACGAAGCACGCACCATTTGGCCTGATGATATACCAGCAAATGAAATAAATCGATTCAGCTTAAAGCCAACGAATCAATTACTTTGATGATTTAAACCAAATGTATTTTATGATTTAATACACATTTCAGCGATTATGTTTAATTGCAGAAGTGTCTATGAATTGTGGAACTATCGAACACATTGAATTGAGGTTTTTATTAATTTTATAGTGATATTTGTTGACTTTTATTATTGTAATGTATTAGATTACAAAAATATACAATATTTCATACATCCTTAATCGATAACTTTAAGTTTCTAGAAATAGAGCTAAAAACTGATTTAGATTATTGTTTACTATCCAAGTTTATTTAGTTTCCAAAAAATAAATTACTAGTAAAATCGTGTTAATATAAAAAATAAAAACGGCCTACATTAGTTTTTTGTACAAAAACGTGTTAGCAACGGTGTCAACACCGTACTTGCAACCCTTCCTTCAATCCCTTGAAGGGTGAGCTAATTACTGTGGTCTCTCGGACATTTATTATTTACGTCTCATCCGTCAAAAAAGGTTATGGAAATATTTAAAAAAATGTATGAAAAATAAAAGTATAAAAAGTTAATTATATTTAGTTACTTTTTATAAACCCTTATCTGCTTTGCTCACGTCATACTTAATTAGAAAGTATCTTTACACATTTAAGATTTTCTTAGTATTCTGTTACTTTGTAGAAGATTCTCAGAAAATAGAATATGCAAAGTAATTATGCAGAAATTTCTGATAAATTAACATCGCGCTACGAAAGGAGAACATTTCTTGGAGTTGCTAGCATAGATAGATTTTATAGGAACACGACAGTTTTTAAGTATTTATAGAAATCTATTAAAATAAAAGTCAAGTTAATTATAATTTACTATGCAGAATAATATAGTATGTATGTGTATGTAATATTTCTTAATTTAGGTGATAATTAATGCAAACATCTTTGCCATTTAAAACAACATCTATGCACTACCCATTTATTTTATATTATATTTATTCCACTACTGTACAAAATCTTTTCTGGAAGAAATCGCTCTAAAGCGATAAGACCGCCATTTGTACATAGTTTAAGCTATAGTTAAGTGTTTATATATTTTTTATTCTCTTTAAGTGCAATTAAGGATTAATAGATAAATAAATAAATAAATAAACATCTAAGGATTTACATCTCCTGTATAAAATATAAGTTGAAAATCGTTTGAAGCAACATCTCATTTTCCCGCGCATTTCGCGTGTAAATAAAACATTTTGATTTAAAGTCACGTCGTCCCTTCATATTACATTTTGGAGTATGAAATGAAAATATCTACAGGGCTATGAACTCTCTATGTCCCCGAAATTGAAGCTTTGTTTATTCCACTTTGTGCTTAAACCTTCTTTTTAACAATCTTAGTTGTATTTTAGGCGAGTATTATACATTTATAAACAAAATAATTTAACGGATTTTAATCGCGATTAATTCATAAATAAATAATTCGACATTCTTGTCAGGAAGAAATCGCTACTAAGAGATAAGGTTGTATTTTTCATACATACGTAAATAGCCAAATAGCCTGAATAAATCGGTAAAAGGTGAAGTATCGAAATTGAAATCAAAATACAAACAATACCTACAGCGGCTTTGCATAATATTCCCGCCCACGATCCATCAACGTTCACCAAAAAACAATAGTTGCTAAAAATAATACCATCTAGATTTGTTTTATGTAAAATAAATTTAATGATTTTACAAATGAAAACTAGATAAAGCCACTTTTTTTTTTGGAGTATCGAATGACTATCATTCACATGAATACGTGATGTTTACGTCCATCATCATCCTACTAATATTATAAATGCGAAAGTTTGTGAGGATGTGTGTGTGTTTGTTACTCTTTCACGCAAATACTACTGAACAGATTACAATGAACACAAATATTATTGAATTACAATGAAGCACACATATAGAGGGTAACTTGGATTAACACATAGGATAGGTTTTATCCCGGAAATCCCACGGGAACGGGAACTATGCGGGTTTTTCTTAGAAAACGCGGGCGAAGCCGCGGGCGGAAATCTAGTTAATTATATTCCTCTATTCAAGTGTTGCCATTATACTAAATGCATTATATTTTTGTATTCTTTCTGTTTTAGGCCCCCTCAAGCCCAAAAATTTATTCAGAGACTAAAGCTGAACATTTAAAGATATTTTTCACTACCGTTATACTTCTCAATTATTCTTATAATAAGTCTGCCTTTTTTATTTATCCTGTGTTATTTTACTTAGCAAAACATATGCAAAAACAAACTCATATTATTGAATTTATCCATTATACACATTACAGAACTAAATACCTGAATAACTTTTCATTCTACCATTATTCTTAATTAACCAAACATTGTTTATAACTTTACAAACTAACTCGCATGAAAATATTATAGTATTCGAACTTTTAATTGAAAACTAAAACATACGACTTATTCTCAGCTCACCCATTCACGAAACTTTTGCATTGTTAATACCAATTATTGTAAAAACTAGTTGTATCATATTGAATGGCAGTTTCAAGAGGCACTCGTTAATTTGTATTTTTCCACTAGCCGTGCCCCGCGGTTCTACCCGCATTGCTCCGCTCCTGTTGGTCTTAGCGTGATGATATATAGCCAGCCTTTCTCGATAAATGGGCTATCTAACACCGAAAGAATTTTTCAAATCGGACCAGTAATTCCTGAGATTAGCGCGTTCAAACAAACAGACTTGCAATATTGACAGCTTGATAATATTAAGTATAGATAAGAATGAATAAATAGCAATGTGATTCGTTGAAGTCATGGTATGTCAATCGTAAATCTTTTCACGAAATGAATCTTTAGAAAAACAGGATTTAAGTAGGCTACGTTAACAAAGAAAATGATATTTCTGTCTATAAACCTTTTTATGCTTAGTTTTTATGTTATTTCAATGACATTTGAGTTATGTGTTCTCGTAATTCCAAATTTACTTAAGTGCAGTCTAAGGAAGGTAATAATATTTTTTGCAAGTATCCGTTTTATGTAATAAAAACATATCATAAAGTTTACGAGGTTTGGAAAATGTATGCACATAAAATGGCATGGGTGGATACTGGTTGGTATCCAACAGTTGAAATCTTCTAAAAATGAGATACCTGTACCGAATTAAAATATGTAAAATAGACTTACCATACTTATTTACTAGATTTCCGCCCGCGGATTTGCCCGCGTAGTTTTCAGGTCTCAAACTAACTGTGTACCAAATTTAATACTAATCGGTTCAGTGGTTTAGGCGTGAAGAACAGACAGACTGACAGGCAGCTATCTTACTTGCGCATTTATAATATTAGTTAGTATGGGGATTTTAAAATCTGTTTTTTTGTGAAATACAGTTTCAACTTGTGGAGTATGGAGTAGATATATTATGTCTATTACGCTGATCGATTTCTTTCACGCACGAGTAGGTGATCAGCCTCCTGTGTCCTGGCGACCGAGACTTTCTTTGTTAGCTCTCACAAAAAATGGAACCCAAGGGGGTTACCATGACGTCTTAAAGCAGTATTATTTCCAGTGTGGAAAAATGTCCCTACGTCCCTACACAGGAAGTAATACTACTTAAACACATCACAGTTCAACTATCATTCATTAACAAATATACCAAGTGTCTATGATTAGACAAATAAAACAACTTGCTCGAGGTTGATGATGTATTACTTCGTTTAGATAATACAGAAAAACTTGTATGCAAACTTTAAGTACATAGGTATTAATAATTTAAAATAAACAAAGAAAACAAGTGTCGCCGACGCTCGCGATTTGATGAGTGCCGGCCGCGGGCCGTCGAGCCGCGAGCCGCGGTACCCCG
>CAJQZM010031801.1:0-11187 GCA_907164665.1 Colias nastes | reverse complement strand
AATGTAACGAAAAGACCAATCATGATAGGTGAGTTAAAAAAATGATTTGTATCTCAATTGATAATAAAAAATGTTACCAGTTTTAAGTTTTATTGATCTAACTTCGCCTTAGAAAAGGTATGCCGATATTAGGACCAAAGACGGCAGATATTAGGGTGTTATATTGCTGTTAGTGGCCGATATTGAGGGAAATCGGCATATTCGAAATAAAAATTCTATATTTAATAAAGTAACAATGGATTCGTAATTTTGCAAATGTAGTAATGGAGTATCAATATCTATCTACCCAAAAAAGGCACTGTAAGAAAGAAAAAGCTATTAATGTAAAAATTACATCCAGTCAAAGTTCAAAAAAAGTTGACATGGCCGATAATTGGTGCCACCACCTACTCATAATCAGTCTTAGGTAATTACTTATTCTGCTTTATAATCTTACTTCTGTCTTAAAACTAGCTATGAGATCTGTCAAAAACATAATAATATAAAAAAAATTAAAATATTAAAAAATTAGATAATTGAATTATAAATACTATTAAATTTATTAAAGAGTAAAATATCTCTAAATACAACAAAAAAATATACGTTTAAATAAATAATAAACAGATACAAAACATATAATGACAACGGTTTTTATAAATTATATTGTAATACTGAATTAATACTTGATAACTCAAATTTTGCTTAAATATTTTATTATAAAACTGCATCAACTTAAAATATTATTGTAATAATATAGATTATAATTACTACAAAACAGAAATAAGTCATAATGTTACAAAAAAAAATCTATCTGATTTTCTAGTAGAGTGAAGTAAGTCTAAAAGAATGCACTCTTTGAATAAATTTAGATATAAAATATAGTTACCTTATAGCAAATGACAGATTTATTTCGATTTATTACGTTATTTTTACAATCTGCTGCGGTCTCACTTTAAAGAAAGCCGGCGCATCACTGAATTTGATCACTATACAAGTATCAACCTGTTCACATGATTTCGTAAAAAAGAGAACGACGTTCATCTATCTCTGTCATTTTCGTCGTAAAGTTTTGGCTGTTGGATTGAACGTATTCCTCTCGCAAAGTTAATTCGCTTTATGGTTAAAACTCGTAACATGTAAATTTTGAGTTAATTCGTTATTTGAATGAAGGTGCGATATTGTTGAAATATGTGCTGCTGTCGCAAGTCGAGCGACCCAATTGTAACAACTATCTTTCTTATATCTAGTCGACACGGTCAAGTAGCAGTTTGTAGAGTATCGTATACAATTCTTGTAGCCTTGATCTAAAATGTTGCAAAATAATATTCATTTTTCCATACAATAATGAAACTTTTGTATAAGTTATCTTTTTTACTAGCTGTGCTCCGCGGTTAATTACCCTCAGTGCTCCGATCCTGTTGGTCTTAGCGTGATGATAAATAGGCTATCTAACACTGAAAGAATTTTTCAAATCGGACCAGTAGTTCCCAAGATTAGCGCGTTCAAAATAACAAACTCTTCAGCTTTATAATATTTAAAAAAAATTATTGATATAATTATTGATTAATTAATAATAATCAATTGTGAATATTGAGTACGACTGGTCAGTCGCCACCCCACGCCGTCTTAGTATAAAGTCCGTAAAAAAACCTTTTTTTTATTAAGCTATTGCATAGCTTCTATCGCGGGCCTTGAGCGCGGGGACCGAATCGAGAAATTCCGTAACGAAAAAACCTCACGCTCCCGACTCCGACGGGCTCGTAGGTGTGGCTTGAAGGCATGCTATGCAATAGCTTTACCGCGGCAGTCCCCGAGTGTCACACGTCTTTTTTTTAATATATTAATTACTCGCAAAGATTAATATAGTTTCAAATTGTGATTTTTTTTATTACTACTACTTACTGTTATAATAATTTATATAAAATCTTTTATATACGTTTAAAAGGCAAATCTAATACTGGCTGTTAATAAAAAAAAATGTCTATCTTACTAACTGGAAAGAGAAAAGAACAAAGTTCAGATAAAGTTAAAGAAAAGCGCTCATTACTTTTAGCGAAGGCAGCTTGCGTAGATATCGTATAGGAGGTAGCAACGTTGACAAGAGAGAATTTTAGTATAGTTGGTTCTTTGATATGCTGTTCCTCTTACTATTTCGGTTATAGTCCGGGCTGTCTGGCTGGCCGCAGTGGTTGCGTTTATTAGTGCGCATCTTATCTGCACAGGAAAATATCCTTAATTTAAAGTCATTTTTTAACGCGTAATTTTTAATCTTTTGCCTTTAGATAGATCCATCAGACATAAATTTTTTATTGCAAGACGTTTTTTTCGTTGTTAAATAGGTGCCAGACGCAATTTTTATTTCAAAATAATTAAAATATCATCGAAATAAGTGAAATTCCATCAACATGAGTCCCCGTGAAGGATAAGTAATCACTGTGTTACTTATACTATATATAATATTCATTTTACTATTTACAATTTTTTTGCAACAATCTACCATGGTGCCTCCTTTTCCCAACGAACCTCAAATAGAACGTTAAATGTAAACTTGATAAAAACCAAATACATATCATCAAATTCATATTAATACCCAAAAGTGTAATAAATATGAAAGCATCTATTAAAAATATTAGTTTACTAATTATTTAATATAAGTATTAAAAAAGGATAATATAATATAAGTAATAAAGTTATTAGTTACTTATCTTTTAAGCGGACTCATGTTGATGTAATTTCACTTATTTCGATTACATTTTAATTATTTTAAATAAAAAATTGCGTATGGCACCCATTTAACAACGAATAAAACGTCTTGCAATAAAAAAATTATGTCTGATGGATCTATCTAAAGGCAAAAGATTAAAAATTACGCGTTAAAAATGACTAAAGTTAAGTATATCTTCCTGTGCAGATAAGATGCGCACTAATAAACGCAACCACTACCGCCAGCCAGACTGCCCGGACTCTACCCGAAATAGCAAGAGAAACAGCATATCAAAAACCCAACTATACTAAAATGACTTTTTTTTAAACGTTGGTAGCTCCCGTACCAATAGGTAATAATCCCTTGGATAAAATCCGCCTTGCTACTGTTCGTTTTCTTATAAATTAGTTCTTCTGTTTGGTAAATAAAGGGACCGTTTTTTTATATTTTCCTCGTCAATTTTTAATAATAAAAGTAAAAACTCAAATAATTATTATATTACTAATGAGGACAGAATTGTTACTATGTATTTTTTAATTGCTTGAGACAAATTTTCAATACATACAAAAATACAACGTACCTATGCACTTTACTTTTATACAATTTAATGAAGAAATATTTACAACTCTACATCAAATGTAAAACATTTTTTGTACAATGAGTATTATTCGCAAGAGTATTGTGCTTTTCGTATGTTGGATTGTATCCAACAGCGAACCTTGGGGAGAAAGAAACGGCAAACACTATATATTATTACCTCCCAAATAAAGAATTATGAGGGGCAAAAACGGAATCTTGTGCCACGCTATGAATATTTAACAAGTCTCAATAGGCTTTATCTTTTAAGTTAATTGCTAAATAATGGTTATAAATTGAGAAAGACAAATAAAAATTGACAATGTTTTAGTATAGAATAGATAAATCTTTTAAAAATGTTAATTCTTAAAAAGAAAAACAACCCATAATTCGGCATTCCCTGACCGAAATAATTATAGGCCACGGAGTCATATATGTAGTTTAATATGGAAAATTTTATATAAAATGTGCTCTTCATTGCTATAAAGGTACCTAGGTTACACATACATTTAAAGCTATATTTATTCAGCTATATTATTTATTAATTGTTGTAAAATATAATATGTAGGTATCTATTTTTATGGTCACACACATCCTACATTAAGTTTCTATTGAAGGCTCCTTTCATTTTGCCACATATGTTTCTCTTCGCTCCCTAATGATCGAAGTAGGAATAGATAGTCCTTTGTAAATGTTTCCAGTTGAGTCAATTCAATAATTGGATTCAAAGGCAGAAGTTTATTCCCCCAAATAAAATGTAGGGTTGAAACATGGGGTTCAATCTAAGGACGGATTTCTTAGGTACCTACTGCTATCGTCTCTATTATACAATAACGAAGATATGTATAAGTATAATATTAGGTATTGGCCTAGAACCACATTATAATTATTTGGGTTTTGTGTTTGGTATGTAAGTATTTCGTATATCAATGTTCTCCCAATACATTATCGCTTTTGTAACGTGAGTCGTGCCCTACTTAGAGCTCGTTATAGCATTTGAATATATTACCTGCGTGTATGTACTTTGTTGGTGAAAAATGAGTTAAACTAAAAACATCGGCATACATTACCATATACATTATCATTGTATTAATTATTTATGCGAGAATTTAGGATGTACATGTATTGGTTCCACAAATTTAATAAATGACTCTCCAAATCAAAGCAATCTGAATATCAAGTTCTATTCAATTTTCCTTACTTTTCTCTTAATAAAAGGTAAACTTTGTTCGATATTTACATTAGGTATACGCAGTATAAAATTAAATGAAGGAATATTGCTATTTATTTGTATATAATATACTCAAGTGACTTATTTATATAACACATACCTAGTTATAGGAAGTTTTCCGCAATGAGGGAAACGCAAAGTCTGCATTGTAGAGCATTATTTCGGATCAAGATAAACCTTGATAGCATGGTTGAATATCAGTAGCGCCATCTCTTGCAGGGTGGGAACATTTTGTTCAGACGTGGAAAATCCGACGGTCGCGACCTCTGTACCGTTACGGTTTTCATAGACCCACGTTGTTCTACTCTACACAGTACCTACAGGATTCCGAAATACCACTAGAGGTCACTTTAATTTACGTCAGTATTCATTCATGGATTCTTTGAAGAATTTATCTGAAAATATATTCTAATTCATTTATTAATTCAAATATTTTGATTTTGATCGTTTATATATAGGTACACAAATGTTTACTATACAATTATGTTGTGATTTTACGTATTTCTTAATAAAATTATAGCATAAACAATGCGTACCTACTTGGAGAATGTTAATTAGTCTAGCTTTTTTGTATTATTGAAAGCATTCGATATAAAAAATAAATAAAATGCGTATCTGAAATAAGGTTTATAGTATTTAAATATAATGTACGTAAGGAAATGGCTAGCCGCCCAAGGCTTGCAGTCGGGTGCCGGCGCGACGGCGGCGGGCGGGCGGTCGGGCCACGCGATCACTTTGCAACGAGCCACGGGCGGGGTGCACGTCGTTCACCACGACATACGCCACCCACAACTACTATTTCTTATACAGTAACCTCGTTAAACACAGTGACGTAAACGGTTCTCATACATGGACGTATTGTGTGCGACTCGTGAAATACTTGGTGATGCTGCATCGATCAGAGTGCTCTTGGACATATTAAAGATAACCTTGCTCGGTGCATTCATTATTCAGTGCCTGCGCTAAGCTATGGTCAGGATGGCGCCCTTTACAGGTACGATTCTCAAAATAAACTATGACACTGAAATGTGACGTCAAAGATCCCTCGCACTCCGAACGAGATCGTATTGACTTGCAAAAATTGATCCTGCAACTCGCATAATGCATGGATGCGTATTTCCATGTATAAGTAGTCTAGAACCTCATTCTAGAGTACTTTTTATATTTTATTTATTTATAGTTCAATTATGATGTACCTATTTTGTTATTTATTAATTACGGTAATGGAGGTTTGTTGTCTACGTTAATTGCATGTTTCTTGATGTTTTTTTTATTAGTGTCAGTAGGTATAATTTGCAAATGTTTATAAGTTTTATGTTTATAAGTTTTTAATAATTTAAAAAAATATTGTTGATCTTTATAGCTATTTTTAACTTAAGCCAAAGTAATGAATATAACAATTCACAATTGTCTATATTAATATAATCAAGTATCGTTAAACACTTTATTGCAGTTGTTGGTTTTATTTTAGCTGTTAGATTTGGATTTCGCTATTTTAAATTTTTATATGATATGTAGAGCGTATACTATGATGCGTCTTAATTAAAAAAATAATAATAATATTTGCTAGGGACAAAAGAGGTATTGATACATAATTTCTACATTGTTACACAGTACACTACCCATAAAATGCTCTAGGTTGTATGAAACTAATCAGAAAATGTATTCACAGGATAAAAAAAGGGCATTAAAATAGCTGTTATCTACGTTGCTTATGGAAAGGTTAAGGTCATGCCTATATGTAGATATTCACACCAAATAGCATTGATTAAATAATAACTAAAAGCGTGGAACGCTTTCGCCGCCCGTAAGCGCTATTTACGGTCCTCACGGACCATTTGCCTTCAGCCACTATATTGTGACTGACTCTCGTTATATTTTAAAGTCTTTGATGAATTAAAGTTTACATTCTGAAACTAGAACTACAGTTAATATATACATTAGATGTGTTATTAATGGACCTAGTCTAGATTGTTCGAAAAAGCTTTATCCTTGGGCAACTTTCATACAATAATTTTCTAATAAAATTAAAAAAAAGTAGGATCCAGTCCGCGTTTAAATATTGTGCTGTTATTGATGCTTTGTTTATGAATATTTCTCACGATGTACTATAACTACGATGTACTATATTGATAATTATATTATAAAAATTCTAATTTGTAAGCGTTAATTTTTATGAAAAAGCCCTGAAGTGTATGGGTAGATAGGTAGGCCGGTCGAAAATAAAATAACTCGTATAGCAACTACGGAAAAAAAATAAGTAAACAGCTAACGACCGCTAATTAGGCTTGAAGTAAAAAAATAGTAAACAAATAGGCTCTTAAGAAGGTAAAGTTACATGGTAACGAAGGTGTACTTTTATGGTTGCTCAGAGACGGGAAGAAACGTTGAATAACTTACGATATTAAGGGCTCTTAAGAGTATTACTACATAGTACATAATATTTTATGGTTATGTTAAGAGATGTTTTTTACATGTATAAAATCCCAAAAGTTACTCAATGGACTCTTCATCCATTTTTATAGCAGTTTGATATTACGTAATCTCAGCAAGAGCCTGCATCGTTATGCGTTTATGATAAGTGAATTTAAGAAATTAATAATATGGTTTAAAATTTAAATGAATACCTTCATATTTTCATTTTGTGAATGTTTACAAGTATGTTTATACTATACCTAGCTGTTGTCTCAATTTGGTTACAGTTTAACTTCGAGTTAATTTCTCACAAAACACTTCAGGGTTTGATATCTTCACTTCTTTGTGTCAGGGTCACGCCTAATAATTATAATGTATGTAAGAGTAAATTATTTTATTAATATCATCAATTACTTAAATAAATAATATGTATATCTATTTTAAATTTCATACTGAACTTCCATTTGCTTTTTCCAGACTAAAGAGTCGACATTAATATAAATTCAAAAGTTACAGTGAAACTGTCTCTTGCAGACTCTACATTCTCAAGCTTTAAACTAAAATAGATTATTTATTCTCTTGCAGTAAATTATTTATTACTTGAGGAAGTTAAAAGCTTTATAGTACTGTTTTCACAGCAAAAGCACTTAAATGGGACATGTGGAGATGAAAACTATTACCAGCATGAATTTGCAGTGGTTGTTGTGTAGACGATGACTTATAACTTGCTTTTCCTTTAAAAAACGTCACTGTAAATAGGACACAACTTGATTTATTTTATTACTAATTGGTATGGAAGAGTACCTACTCGCAGTCAGTTCGTAGTTAGCCTATTTATGTGCTAGTTTAAAAGAGCCTACGTGTATACGTGTGTCTGCAGTCGCAGCAATTTGGGAGCATTCCAGGCAAAATTAGGTAACATTTCAAAACGTTTATTTTATGTGTAAACATTTTCTACAGATTACGTATAATAGAATTCTAGATGCTATATTATTTACGTTACATTTAGTCTACGTTTAGTGCTTCATAATTATCAGTCCGAAGTCCGTACTCATAAACTATATAGCAGTGTCTCGTTAGGCATTTTTCTGTCTATTGTCTGCGCGGCTTTGTTATGAACTCGAGGTTTTGTTTAACTTTTGTGGATATGGATGAATGAAGAGATTTTCTATTCTATGTCTATAGTAGTGTCCCTTAATAATCTGTTCTATACTACCTATATCAATGCTCTATGCAAATAATTATATTATTGGAATAGATATTATATTAGGATTTATGTCATGTTATATTAACTGGACACTAAGAAATAAATAGTTATTTAAGCTATGCTTTAAAATGATTATAAAATTATCAATATCAATATAAATATTTGGACTTACTTAAAGAACTTTGTGATTAAACATAATTTTCAATTCAAATCAAAATACTTATATTAACTAGAAAACCTCTAAAAAGTATAAGAACTAAGAAGTATTTAATATGAACGTATTTCTTATACCGTCGTTTCGTAGGAAAAATAAAAAAGTATCCGAAAATAGTTGAGAAATTTCACAGAAATTTGTATAACAGGGCCATTGACAGCGCTCTGAGTTATCCATCATTGTAGTGGCCATTAACGTGGAGCGGCGAGGGTGCGCCAGGTCATGTCGTCCTCTTGTCACCCGTTACTTTTAATAATAACAGTATCTACTTCAGTACAAACAGGAAAAACATATTTTTAATTGGTACTCATTATTGCTAAACAAAATATATTGTTAAATGTCCATTTAAGTAATATTCATATACAATTTAGTGTTTCTTAAACTTTATTAGACATTTATTAAGTATGGTTTCATGTTTTCACGTAAACAGCACACCTCAATCGATATTTGCAATAAGGTAACGTACAAACAATATGCAAACCCTTTTCGAGGTCAAGACGTAGGTATTTTCCACGGAAATCGAACTTATCATGCTATCTCTACATTGTGACAGTCGTGACAGTATACTGAGGAAAATGTAAATAAATACCTACCTTGACTTTTCAATATATGAACAAATGCGATGACATCATACTTGATGAACTGCTTCGATGAGTGTAGGTATTTATTATACGCTATTAAGGTTTTTATGCAATGGGATATAAAGAATCGTTTGTTTTGTTATTCCAGTGCGCAGTGAATCGATAGTCGTTCTGTAATTCGTCCATTTGAGGCTTCATTGGCGGGAGGGCTTTGTATCATGTTTTTAATATTAGATGCGGGCCTGAAGCGGGTTCAAGGGTCCATCACGGAGTTACGAACTCCTATTGAACTGCTCTTTGTATGCCACTTGACATAGAGCGACCCAGAAACGGATTTATGTTAGATTGCGACTGAGTATCAAAGGATACTATTATATTTACTCTATGGGGAGAGGGGTAGTCGTCAGTCGACCTACTTTAGTTATTATCATTATACCACTCACCACTGCAAAACTAAAGTTTAATGAAATAGCAAATAAAAGCAAAAAGTCATTTAATTCTTAATCTCATTAGTATAAGAGCGTATTCGGCTAGAAGCTAAGAAAGTCAATTCAAATTTGGCATCATTTGTATTCCCGAAAGATCAAACAAGTATGCAAGGACAATAAACGTCCTGAGAACTTTCATCTAGAAAATATTATGTTGGGTTCCACTTTTCTTTATACGAAAAAGTATTTTGCCCTTCACTATAATATACCTAATACATGTATCGTCGGTACATAATATGTTTGTATCATGTACCTAATTAGAATATTTCCCTATAATATGATTCGCAAAACACGTAGAAAAACCTTATTGAACGTCTAAGTCATTTTTATAGTCACTACACCTACTCACTACCATATTGTGAAATTAAATGATTGCGTGAATAGAATTTCTTAAGTCGTTATCGAAATAGAACGATAGAACGAAAACTGAAACATGTTTTCATATTTTCATACTAGCTACTAAGTCCTAGTACAAGGCCACATAACTTTTTTATTTAAATCCCCTTTTTGTATGGATTAATGTTCGGAATGATTAGTAGGTATAATTCACCGTATGAATAATTGTATTTAGTAAGATGCAAGTGGTACTTTACTGTATGCTCATTGCTCAGTACAGTTGATCGTATTATGCAATAAACAAACTTGTAGATAGGTAGGTATGTTTCTAATTCTTTTCAGAAAACTAAACCAAATTTAAATGAGAAAACGAACGAAAACGAAACGAACTTTCAAATAAACAAAAAATAAAAATTAAATCCGTTCATCCAGTCGAAAATTTTGAGGTTAAAAAACCAGATAAAACTCTCTATTTAAGATCCTCCATCTTTTGTTGAAACTCGGTTGAAAAATAAAATATGAATATTCGTACCTAATTGCGTTGTTAGTTAACAATTATGTTATTAAATAAAGTACATAATTAACTTTAATTCGTAAACCGTACTAAAAATAAGTCAAATAAAATTTTGTTGATAAAATAACTATCTACTTAAAGAAAGGTTCTAAACCTTTCCATTCAATGCCTTTACCGATTGTTTAGGGCGGTTTCAAGGACAATTTGGGTTCAAAGAAAATTATCAACGCTGAACAAAGACTGTTATGAGTACAATTAACAATTATGTAACAATTGCTTCATTTTGTTGCTTTTGCAAAGTATGAAAATTAGCAATAAGAAAATTAGGTTAACGATGGCATTGTTTGTGTAGAGTTATTACTTTTTACGAGATAATTAATAATAAACGTCTCATATTTTTTCTTGTTAATATTCCAGGTAAAAAACTATTTTTTTTTAAAGAATATGTATAACATTAATGCATTATGATTATTATTACTAATTGATTATTATCACTTTTATGCACACTTTAGATAGTATGTTACTTTTACACACATAGGTACTTAGGTATCGCCTCGATTACTTAACTTCGCAGTAAATTCGAATAGCTGTGAATATTTCAATGTTTAAGAAATCTTGGAAGCTTGCCAAGTCAGCATACTGTAAAAGGTTTTACATTATAACGACATATGTACAAACTTTGCTTGTAATATTTATATTTCAAACTCAAACTCAAACTCAAACATTTATTTATTCAATTAGACTTCTTTTAGAAGTACTTTTGAAACGTCATTACATATTTTAACATTTACCACCGATTCGGAAAGCAGTATCTACGGAGAAGAACCGGCAAGAAACTCCATAGTTGCTCTTTTTAATCATGTCAGTTTTACAATTTAATTTTACAAAATACATAATAGTAGGGGAGCCCAGGATGCTAAATGTGGATTTACTCGAGCGTCA
>CAJQZM010031800.1:0-14763 GCA_907164665.1 Colias nastes | reverse complement strand
ATGAATTGAATTGATATATGAATTGAAAATCTCTGTTGTTTTTTATAGTTATTTAGATAGACAAATATATTTTTTATACACAAAACGCTATTTAAATATTGAGATTCACTAAAATAGCAATCTGTGTGGGCTTGAGCAATTAATTTAGTAGTCTAAGATCTAAATAATTATTATATCAATAGATTTTCCATCATCGTCTTATCAGCAGTGAAAACTACATTAAACTCAATTACTCAAAGCAGTATTTTTGTATGAGTGTGCTCACAAAATAATGTTGGAATGGGTAATACATTAGTAGGAAATATGAAGAGGCACCAATTCTTCAATATCTGGTTATATTTTTATACTAACTTATCCTCAAATATAATAATTTATTAACTCATAAAATATATGGTTCGATAATAATTCGTGAAAATAAAATTCTTTCTTGTTTGATAACTTTTTAAAACATAATTTAAGTATGAATATTCTACTGTTAAAAAAATACTTAACACTTGTCTTGTTTTTATCATAAACCTTCTCTCCAGGGAACATAGTTAGGAAATATACTTAAATTATGTAAATATCAAAATATTCTAGAAGGTTCTGAAACTCTATCGGTGAAGTCCCTGCCACTTTACAAGAAACTTGAACCCTGTGTTTTTGAATGATTCATATTCTGTTTATTAATTCATATCGAAACATGGAGCCAATTTTAAAAAGCGGGTTAGTGAGAAAGTGTCGAATATTTTTGTATGACATAAAAGAAAATGAAAAAAGGCTTTTAAAATATTTTTGTGTAAATTTTTTTAATGCTTTTCGTCTTTGTATTAACTTATACCTAAGTAAGTACCTACTCTATAAGGTTTTCTTTAACAATAAGTAAGAATCTAAGTAGGTAAAGTGAAGCGTACGAAAAAGGAAAAAAAATAACTGTGTTCATATCAGCTAGAATGAAAAATAGTCAGACATTGGGACTGTTGCCAGAAGTGAAAAAACTGTGAAACAACAAGTCATATTGTTAGGTATAGATATAAAATAGTCTAGGTTTTACAATAATCTATTAAAGAGCAATAAGCATCCAACCATCCAAATAAAAAGAGCTTATTATAAAGACCACACAAATTGAATGAAAACAAAAACAAAACCTTTTGATAATTCTAATAAAATCCCACACATTTCATAATTATTATATTATACAAAAACTAGCTCACCGCCCGCGGCTTCGCCCGCTTTATCTAAAACCTAATAAATTATATACTAAAACCTTCCTCTTGAATTACTCTATCTATTAAAAAAAACCGCATCAAAATCCGTAGCGTAGTTTGTATGATTTAAGCATACAAAGGGACATAGGGACAGAGAAAGCGACTTTGTTTTATACTATGTACCTAGTGATGATTAAGAGAAAAATTCATTTCACGACCTTAACGAATATATACCCATCTCCATTCTTCCCTTCCTATCCAAAATACTTGAGCGTTTAGTTCAGGGACAATTATGCAGGTTCCTGAACAAAACTAATTCGTTTAATCCCTTTCAGTCTGGTTTCCGGCCCGGTCATAGCACGGCTTCTGCACTTGTCAAAATCACCGATGATATTCGATCTGGAATGGACAATCGGCAGCTCACTTTACTCACTTTGCTTGATTTTAGCAATGCTTTCAACACCGTCGATCACGACATCTTGCTGAGTTTGCTCTACTCTCTTAACATATCTCCAGCAGTAGTTGACTGGTTTCGTAGCTTTCTCCAAGGTCGTCGACAACGCGTTAAGATAGATGAGTCGATCTCTTCTTGGTGTAGCGTTTCAGTTGGCGTACCTCAAGGTAGCGTGTTGTCACCTCTCCTGTTCTCTATTTTCATTAACTCTATATCCCTAAATATATCGTCTCTCTACCACATGTATGCAGACGACTTACAATTATACACTCAAGCCTCTCTCCTGGAACTTCCCAATGCTGTCAGTATCATGAATGCCGACCTTCGTTCTATTGTTGATTGGAGTAAAAACTATGGCCTAAAGGTCAACCCGTCGAAAACGCAGGTCATAATTATAGGCAGTCCAAAATTAATTGCTAAAGTTGACTGGTCAGTACTCCCCTGTATCGAAATTGACGCAATTCCCATTCCCTATTCTAGTACTGTAAAAAACCTAGGCCTCCACTTAGACCAAACATTGTCCTGGACAACGCAGATTCAATTGATGCGCAAAAAGATGTTTGGTGTCGCAGCATCCCTTAGGCGACTACGTAACATCTTACCGATTCCTACCAAAATTGCGCTTGCACAGTCCCTCCTGTTTCCTATCCTAGATTACGCAGACGTATGTTATCCCGATCTCAACGAGTGTCAACTAAACTCCCTTGAACGCCTACAAAACCTCTGCATCAGATTCATATACGGTTTACGTAAGTATGACCATGTATCCGAATTTCGCGCTAGGCTCAAGTGGCTACCAATTCGTCTTCGCCGGAATACTCATATCCTCCACTTCCTATACTCTATTCTGTTTGATCCCAGAACCCCTCCTTACCTTAAGCAAAATTTTTCATACCTTTCCTCTAACCACACTCTCTCCTTACGATCCTCAAACAATCTCGTGCTATCATTTCCACCCCATCATTCCAAATTCTTCCATTCCTCTTTCACCATTTCCGCAATTTCCCTCTGGAATGCCCTACCAGATTCGGTAAGAAGAGCTCCAAGCCTCCCAATTTTTAAAGCCAGTATTAAAAAACATTACAGTACTATGCTACAGGAAAATTAAGAACTCTCACTATTTCTCCTTCAAGTATCTAATTTTTCTATCCTCAGTCAGTATAATATAACATTATATAATATGTAAGTGTATGCGTATATATTATATTATGTATTGTATATTATATATATATATATATATATATATATATATATATATATATATAGTTATCTCTACTAGCAGTTTTTTGATCCAGCAGTACGTATGATCAGTTTTTAGTTGATCCGCTAAAATTTGTTGATCCGTACCGGATTTGTTGATCCGATGCCAAATATAAGTGACTTTTTGGCTCCGTTCGGATCAACAATTGCTGAACAACAATTCTCTGAAAGTAGCTAAAATTTATACAAATCCACTCCGTACTTATTTGATCCAATTCAAACGGACCAATCACAGATCGCGGCCGCTTTATTGGTTAGAATCATCAATTTAATCAATGCAATGTAAAGTTTTAGTATAGTTGTTAAGATACTAAGTTGACTAGATTCTTAGTATGTACCTAACTACGGTTAAATTATGATTTTATAATCAAATTAGGTTGTGATAGTGTTTGTACAATCGCGGTTGTAAGCAAGTTTTAAGCGTTCTAAAGTTCTAAGCGTGATAAACATAAGGACGATAATCGAATGAAAATTGGCAAACTATTTTTGACCGCTGACTGTACATGTACCTACACCCTACATTCTCTCTACAATGATAGGTAGGTACACCTCATTAGTTAGCTTGGAATTAAGTTTATTGTAGGAGAGCCCGTGGGAGATCGTCCTTCACCGATCTGATAACCAGATGAGACGTATTTTTGAAGTGAAAACTTCTGTAGCGGCGTTGAGCACTTTTTCTGTAATGGGTATAAAATCTTAAACTCGCGTCAGGACACGTGACCTGATCGAAAAAGCGTAAGACGGATGGATATCAAACATGCTCAACGTTAATAATCAAGTTTTCACTTCTGCCGGCACTCCCGGAGTGCAACCCGTCTTTATACCCATTACAGAAAAAGTGCTCAAAAAATAATAATTTAATTACAAATAGCCATGACCACTTTTCGATAGGCAAGCAATTATAGGCATTTGTTTATAAAAAATATTTAATAAAAAATACGTCTGATCTGGTTATCAGATCGGTGAAGGACGATCTCCCACGGGCTCTTAGACCATTATTAGTACCAAGGTACAGTTAAACTCTGATTGTCGACTCAATTCAAATAGGATCCTAAATTTGTAGGTAGCTTACAATATTCACTTTTCACATAAAAAGTAGTAGATATGTAGGTAGATAAAAATAGTACCTATTATTAGGTTATTTATTAAAAAAAACTAAATTGGGTAAAATTAATCAAATAGTTTAATGCAGCGAAAAATTAATATAACAAAATACAACAAAAACTAAGAACTAAGATACTGAGTCTTAAAACTAACATTAATAATTAATATTAATAAAATAAGTTAATTAATATTAATTAACTTAATTAGTAATTATTCTGGATTATAGGACGATTAGGCAAAATGTGTTTTGACCATTAAAATATTCAAATAATTAAATTTTAATTAAATCAATAACTTCTTAGAACTTAGAACTATTTAAGGGTATTTCGTACGTGAAGCTTGCTAATTTTTTAACTTAACTAGTTTTTTTTTCTAAAAATTACTACCTACTTAAGTAAAAATCAAAATGTAATATCATTTTGTAGTTCGCGCATCATGATCATTATTAAAATTTCTAACTAGGTAGGTAAACTAATTAATAAATACTAAATTCTTTATAAGACTTTGAAAAAATCCTTAATATAATACCTAACTATGGAAAATTACGTTATTGATGCGCGAACGTCAAAATGACATCGTATTTCGATTTCTATTTTATTTCTTCTGTGTCGCCTAAGTTTGCGACTGTTGTTGATCCATTACAACCGATAGTTATAGGCATATGAACTCGGCCGCGCCGCCGCGCCACGCGGCGCGTGCGGCGTGCCGTTTGCCTATCGACTTGGAATATTATTTAGATAGGTACATACCTACCTACAGTATAGCATTTTGATCTGACTTCACACCATTTTATTTACCTAGTTATTTTTGTTGCATGTACTACATAAAGGCTTTATTTTAGAAGCTCAAAAATAAAGCCTGTGAGTGTAGGTAACCACAACCTATCCAGTTTACTAGGTACTACGTAGGTAAGTACCTATTTTGATAATGGCCCACGGATTCCTTCGTAACTAGCGACACCACGACGACACCAAAAAAATATTTAAGTATAATAGTTATTAGCCAGCATCTTAAGGTAGGAGGTAGGTAGGTATACTACTTAGGTTTTGATAGCCTAGGTATTTATAAAAAATAGTCTATGACTATCATCACGTTAAGAATTGCTTTAACATAACAAACAAAAGATTAGGTATGTCTAAGTGAATTTAACTCTTCATACAACTCCGTAGAATTCATAGTAAAACACTGAAGTCGCGCTCAATATACGCGGTTTCTAGGATCAAGCAATGTGTAGTGAGTGCCTGGGTAAAAACCGTTAGACGGAGCCACAAATATCGTACAAAAATGTACAGCAATAGTTAGAGTATAATGCTCAATTTTGAAATATATGTAAGCGACACAATACGCTCTTCAAATATATTCCTTCCTGCTTTCAAAATAGAGTTTAGGAGCCAGTAAATTTCAAGTTAAAGGTGGATCAACAAAGTACTCTTAAAATTTCGCTGGATCAAACAAGTGATGGAAAACGACTATATATATATATATATATATATATATATATATATATATATGTATTTATATTTATCTATTTATGTATTTATCTATTCACCATTTATGTGTATTATATTTATGTTTATTTAGTTTAGTATCTTAATATTTTTCGTTTTTAAGTATTTCTTGCACTTTTATTTTATCTTGTGTAATATTTGTACATGAACTTTTCACTATTGTACCACGCCTACTCTCCTACTTCTCAGCTCTCCTTTGCTTTTTGGTTGTCTGGAAGAAATCGCTCATGAGCGATAAGACCGCCTACTGTACCCTGACCTCTTTTGCTGCTTTTATACTGTCTTTCTGTGAACTTCTGTGTGTACAATAAAGTATTTTTATTATTATTATTTCCATAATACTCGGGTACCACCAGAAGGACGGTACCCGGATCTTTGGAAGGCTTACGTGGGGACACGGATCCAACACGCAGAGGCCCTTTGAGACTTTTAATGTGTTGTGGGACACCAGCCGCAGCCTGCCCATGACTGCACTATAGAGATACAGCCCTAGGCAGTCCGCGGCCGATGTAGGACTATTGCAGGGTATGGAAATTTAATAATTGGGCTATGGATTGGGATGCTAAATGGACTGGTACTGGGGACTATAGGAAACTATGGCACCTGCCTTTCTACTAAAAGAAAGTAAAAATATGTTGGCAGGTGGTGACTCGCCCTCTCACTGTATGGGCCCCCGAAATAAGTCGCTGCAATAGTGCGACAAGGGGGCAACATATTGTGAGCAGCTAAGGGTGGAGAGGCGTCCCTGGACTTTAAACTACGATCACGCGCTCCCTGAGGGTCCAGCATCACGTGCCCACTCGCCACTTACGCTTCGCATCCACCCTTCGAGCTAAAAGCTCTCGCGACTCCACTCTGGCCGGCCGGTTAAGGCAAGCCAGAGGTGGGGGTCCTGTCCTCGTCAGGCTTCACTCCGACCGGCCGGTGAAGGCAAGCCGGAGATGAAGACAGGGGCCTCCCCCGGGAGCACTCGGTTCCCGCGGGGTCGCTACTCCCCGACACCCCGCCACAAGGTGTCCTGCGGGTTGACTGATTGCACGGGTGGAATATCTATTGTCACATAGACAATAGATATTCCAACCATGGGCGATGGGGTCGTCACATCCCTACGCCGTTATTATTATTATTATTATTATATAATTCTAGTAACCAGGCATAAATTTAACAAACTCAATATTTTAAAACCAATTTTCCAAATTTACTTACACATTAGTGTAAAAATAAACATCCAAACACAAACCGTAATAATTCCCCTGTCCCAATGCATTCAGGGGATTCACGATTATCACCCATATTTAGTTCCGAGCAATTTGACCCGTATTGACCTTTTATCTACAACCATAACAAACAATACAACTTGCTTAAAATAACCTTTATCTCCTACGGAATAGAGTTCTAATTTTCCTGGCAACGCGATATTAACTACACGTTAAAATTAGTCATGTTTTTAGTATTTAAAATTGGACTTGCAGCAGTATTTCTCATAAACTCACATCGCTTCATTGCAAAACGTGTTAAACGCAAACAATATACAAAATAATGAATTTTTCGAGGATATTTTTCTTTGTTTTCGCCTGTATTTTGGCAATGAGCGTGGTGGACGCTAGCCCAAAATGGAAGATCTTTAAGAAAATCGTAAGTTTTTAATTATGTGATTATAAATAACTAGCTTTCCACCCGCGGCTTTGTCCGCTTTGTCTTAAACCTAATAAATTGTATAGTCTTTAAAGGTCTTAGACCTTCCTCTTGAATCTCTGTTAGTATCTGTTTGAGAAAACTGCATCAAAATCCGTTGAGCAGTTTTAAAGATCTAAGCATACACACAGACAGACGCGGGAAGCGACCATACTTTATACTATGTAGTGACTAGGTCAATAAAAGATAATTTCCTAATAATACCAAGAATAGTTAATCGCATCTCTTATCATTCATAAATGGTACAGTTTAATTGTAATTTGTATGTAAACAATATTCTATCTTGAACATCTTACAAGACTGTGTTGATATAAAATCTATTAATTGTAATATTATAAAGCTGAAGAGTTTGTTTGTTTGAACGCGCTAATCTCAGGAACTATTGGTTCGATTTGAAAAATTCTTTCGGTGTTAGATAGCCCATTCATCGAGGAAGGCTATAAGCTATTTATTATCACGCTAAGACCAACAGGAGCGGAGCCACGCGGGTGAAACTGCGGAGCGCTGCTAGTTTTATATATGGAAGGATAGTTTTATATACTATTTTCTTACTCTGTATGGATATTCTATTTTCGTTTATGAAAGGATTAGTTTTAAGTTTATTTTTATTTTACCTGAAACCTACCTTAGCTAGGCTGTATATTTAAAAATGTTATCAATCCTAAAGAAGAATATTTTTAGGACGACGCCTATATAAATTATAATAATACTAATATTTTATTTCTTTACAGGAAAAAGCTGGAAGGAACGTACGTAATGGTATCATCAAAGCGGGGCCAGCCGTTGCAGTTGTTGGACAAGCTACGAGCATTGTAAAAGGATAGAATATTATATTTTTAAATCTATTATATATACCTCAATGTAATGTATTATTGTAAATAATAATGAATTCAGTATTTTGTATTTATTTTAAGGAATAAATTATTAAAAATTATTAAGGTTTTTTGTTAAGACCTTGATTGATCTGAAAAAATGATTTCTATACCTAACCTTACATTTTAATTATGAATACTGTAAAGTTCGAAGTAAAAAAAAAACTTCAAAGATATTTCTTTTCGAAATTCTTTGTATCGTCGTAATATTACTTAGGTATTTAACAAAAATATGGAAAATATTGTTTGAAAAATATTAATTTATAAAATATTATTAATTCAAATTAATTAACCACATACATTTTAATATTACTCTAAATGCTAAGCAATTTTTGAATACAATTAATTTAATTATACAGACCAAGTTTAAAACACTGAATTAAGTCAGACAAAATAAAAAAAATATTACATACTAGACATTTTTGAAAATACATACATTCGAAGTAAAATGCTGCACTGCGTGTTTCCGCTAGGAATTCAAACAAAAACTTAGTTATAAACAATGCCTGTTAGTTTCGTTTTTAACATTTGACAGGATTTTCTGAGCCCGTATACAATTTTAGTTCACTAAAACTGTTACTGTGTTCTATTATTTTTGGCGGACAGTGTTAACTATATTTCATGGACTTTGTGACTGGACATGTGAAAATTGTGAGGAGTATGAAATAAACGTTAGTTTTCAAGGCTATATTCTACGTAATATTAGTATTGATAATATAAGCTCCAAAGAAAGATAAGGAGAATAAAAAAGTATATGAAAAAGCTGCTGACAAGAAAATAAGATATTAACTATACCTACCTGGTTTTTCATTACTTATGTATAAATAATATGAAAATGGAAATAAAAATTTTAGAAGAAAGTTACCGTTCTCCCATATAAAAATATGAGGATTAAATAAATGTTTATATTTTTTTTACATCTTAGACTCTTCAATAACATATTTAGCAATTGAATCTTATAGCACGACACTTATATCTCATTGTGAAAATAGTTTAATAAGTAACATACTATGTGTATCTAAATCATATTTAAGATTTATATTTAATATAATAAAAAAACGTACTCAAACTAAAATTAATTATATTGTTAAGCTTCATTTTTTATTTTGTATTCATTAATTGTATTGGAAGACGATTATTAATTACCCTTTGTAAGACACATTTAAACACAATAAACTGCATTAAATTTCACCATACACATAATAATTTTGAGCGTTCTTTCCTTTTTTTAACGAATATAACAAGACGTTGTTGTTATAAATCCAAATGCCATTACATGAAAAAATAATACAAGGGTTTTTGGCGGGAAATGATTTCACAATAACCATAGACCTTCCTTTAATATTTTAACGGTTATCCTGTTGACCTAAATTCTCGAGGTAATAAATTTGAAGAGATTTATACATTACTCTTATTTATATTCGTTTTTATATTGATATTGAAAGGAAAGCTCAGTCAATTTACTTTGTCATGGGATGGGTTACTTTATTTGACAATACATTTATTATTAATTTAATAAATAAAATTTATTTCTTTTTTTTGCTTCCTTTTAATTCCATAAACGCCACAGTGTCATTAAAGTTAAACTTTTAATGTCTACTCTGTGGAAATGGTTAGCGTACAAATGGGATGATTTAATTTTCATTACATGCATATAATAGTTTCATTTAGATTCTTTTACTTATTTTATGTAGGGAAAAATTTGGGATGATTAATTATTAATTTTAAATTAATTCACTTGGTATTAAAAAGCTACATTATTCCTGACGTCATTGTTTATGTTAAAATTAAAAAAAACTGATTAATCCATACTTAATATTATAAATGCGAAAGTAACTCTGTCTGTCTGTCTGTTACTCAATCACGCCTTAACTACTGAACCAATTTGCATGAAATTTGGTATAGAGATATTTTGATACCCGAGAAAAGACATAGGCTACTTTTTACCCCGGGAAATAGGATAGGTTTTATCCCGGAAATCCCACGGGAACGGGAACTATGCGGGTTTTTCTTTGACTGCGCGGGCGAAGCCGCGGGTGGAAAGCTAGTAAAATATAATGTAGAGTGGATTACTCTCCTGACCTAGTCATGCGTTATCAAAAATTTATTATATTTATTAACTTTGAATAATGACTAAAATTGACTAAAATTGATCACAATAGGAAGACGTGGACGGAGGAAAGAGAGGCCTTTGTCCAGCAGTGGGACAGCCATGGCTAAATAATAATAATAATAAATAATTAACTTTATCGATCACAAACTTATAAACAATCTAATCTTTCTTTCATTCTAAGCTTTCTAGTTTATTTAATCAATTAAAGCATAAAACTAAAGCATTCTAAAGCTTCCTTATAAACTTCAAACACTAAAACGATAAAAAAACACCCACAAAGAAACAAAGAAAGTTCAAACAGTATTACAGTATACGCGCTATCAGTGACGTAAATTAATTAAAGTATCGATCATTAATTTTACGGGATTCACTTTAACAAGAGCTTCGGGAGTTCCCAACCCGAGACAAAACAAAGAAAATAGTCCATCTATCACCTATATATATCTTCAACCTTAACACGACGGCATAGAGTTCAACTTTCAAGTCTCTTATTATTGTAACTGCACAATAAAGTTTGTCATTTACGTAGAATATAAACGCGTTGTGGTCCAATGATTCTTCAGAACACAATTTGTGCGTGAAGCAGCAAGACTAATTGGATAGAAATGAATTTCGCTAAGATATTCGCTTTCGTGTTCGCGCTCGTGCTCGCGCTCAGCGCGGTGACGGCGGCTCCCAAGTGGAAGATATTTAAGAAAATTGTAAGTACCTACCTATTTTTTTTTTGTGGCTTCTAGATAATAAATACTTTAACTACGAGTGCACATTCACTAGGTATTTGTCTAGGAATAAAGACGTGGGCTAGATAGCTTTATGAATAATGTAGAGTGATCAGAAATATTTGCAGTGATTTTCTTCGTCTTTATTTGCTTACCTTTCGCAATTGACAAGATATCACTGCTTCAGTTATACTTAGAATTAAGTTAATATTGTGTGTCACTTGATTTTTAATATAATTAAGACTAACTATTTTAAAGCAAAATATTTACCCCATTTTTCTAGAACATAAAGGTGTATAATATTAATTCTCAAATGTCCTTCTATGAAATTTAATTATATGAGACACTAAAACTTTACTTTTAACTATTATATATTAAATATTATCTTTCCAGGAACACATGGGCCAGAACATTCGAGATGGAATCATCAAGGCTGGACCAGCGGTAGAGGTAGTGGGTCAGGCTTCAACAATTTATAAAGGAAAATAGTGAACTACCTCCTAAATAAGAACTCAATTACTTAACTGTGTTTATAATATTTATAGTCAAAAAAAAATATGGAAAGAACAATCTACGAACGGATATTATTAACATTTTTAATTCTTCGAATTTATAATTTTGTTCCTAAATAATCGATATATTTCTGTTAATATTGTGTATATATATCTATATATTATAGATAGGGATTTTTGTGAAACGTTTTATTAACCTTGTTAATGTAATTGAGATAATATTGTACTTACTGCCTAAATACTCAACATTATTTAATTAGAATATTATGACTACATAGTGAAGTATTATTTTGTAAATAAAATTTAAAACTGATTTTTATGAATTTAATTTTTTCCCCTCATTGTTAATGAATGTTAAATTCGTAACATTCTAGAATGCTACATATTTTTATTAGGTATTATAAAAAACAAATACACAGAAATTTAGAAAAATCAGCAATAATTACGTTAAATATTGTTCAGTCGTTTATAATATCTGAAACTTTTTATTGATTATATAATGACTACTACCAGAAGCTCGGAACTGTAACAAAGGATATTTGAAATAAACTAATCCTTATCGTTAATATTGTATTTTCGCGCCCAAAACTTTTGTTTGATTGAAAACCGAAAGGGGAATAAATAGAACATGAAAATTTGCAAGAAATATTATTGTAAGTTGTCTATGAGACCAAAAATGGGGATTCAAATCTCAGTATAAATAAACAATTATTTAAATTGCCATGTAACAAAAACACTAGATTTTATGAGTATTTGATTTTAAAAAAGCGTACCTACATGATTGTATACTCAATACAACAAAAACATTATCATCAATGGTCTATAAATATAAATCTATTTTCTTCCTTTCAGTCTTAGAGCATTAACTTTCAGTACAACATTATACACTGACTTTTATTCCTAAAAATTGCTATCATTACAAACTCCTATGTATTTTCTAATTTTAGGGGAATTTATTAACATGTATTCCAAGCGAGTCAATATTAATAGGACGAATGTCAATGTCGAATATTAATAGGACGATAAACTGAATTTATGGATGCATTTCAACCTCAATGACATCTCATAATATGCTCTGTACTAACACAATAGCCAGTAGGTACTATATACCTACCTACCTAAATATACTAATACCTGAAGTAAAAACTTTGTAAGTAGTTACTCCTTTTTAAAGTATGTCGTTTTTTTATGAAAATTGTGCGGATGGAGCAGCGCGGTTTATGAGATATAGCAAACTTATAGTTTTAATAGAGAATAGGAGTGCATGCAATCGGATAATTTTAAAATAATGTACAAATTCCCGAGAAGAAATACACGAAATCAATAAACAATTCAATACACACACATTCCCGTACATTTGACACACATACATACACGCACACATGCATATCGTATGGTAGTCCGTAGTGCACAGGCGATTATTTCGTAACTATTAAGCTATTGCATAGCTTCTATCGCGGGCCTTGAGCGCGGGGACCGAATCGAGAAATTCCGTAACGAAAAACCTCACGCTCCCCACTCCGACGGGCTCGGAGGCGTGGCTTGAAGGCATGCTATGCAATAGCTTTACCGCGGCAGTCCCCGAGTGCCACACGTCTTTTTTTTTTCTTTTTTTTATTTAGCCTACTATTTTACCACCGTTTTCTACAAAGTATATACATAGGACTTGGATATTTCCCGTTTATTTTATTAGTTATTATTGTTATTTTACTCATTAGGTAAAGGTCTTTCGATATCTGCAATAGTTACGGAATAATCGCCTGTGCACACCTAACGATTACACCCTGTTGGTATATGGTATGGTAGGTATAATTATGATAAATATTTAGTTCTCGACACCGTAACATTACTAACAATAATTTGTAATATGGGAAAATTCATTTTGCTTAACGACGAATGAAATCCCGAATAGCAACAAGAGTACAATTTAATTTCGTTATGAATTTCAATTAATAAACCTTCTAGGAGTAATAATGAAATTCTTGGCGTTTTTAATGAATAGTTCGTAGCTTAATATCATTTTAAATACCTATGAAATGAAATTTCATATAATATGTAAGTGTAAATGTAATAATATTATGGTATGATGACCAATTTACTTAGTTTTTGTGAAACAATACATTTTACCATTTTAAATGTGTTTAATTTTATCAGAAAACACAGAGAAATCTCGGTGAAAAATTATTTATTATTAAAATTACACATGTGATGGTGGCTCTACATAATAAAACATAGCACGGGTGAGTATTTTTTTACATAGCTATGTATATATTACCTAGATATGTACTTCTTGCTAACATACCAATTAATTATTATATTATATTGGCCATACACGCTTCTTCTGAGTATTTATAATCATCATACCGTTGCTTTAAAGTTATATTCGTAAGGATATATCAAATTATATGTTGAACGACAAAGGATATTCTATAATTTGAGTATTATTCAAGCTTCCTTTCTAAATGCGCATATTTTACAACGCCTGTGATAATAGTATTGGCAATTTCACTCTATAATGTAAGTACCGAACTTATTGGAATACTATTAAATCTATAAAAAAAGATACATTGCTACATTTTATAGAATGAGAGGAAACTTTACATCAAATTAATTTCAACAGAAAATATTTTGTGAGTTAGTTATAAATATTGTACGTCGATAGTCGTAAGATAGTCGTACTTAAAACTATGATAAAAAAGTTTTAATATGTAGATACTTTAAGGGCGGTTAGTTCAGACAATTTAGGCATTTTAGGCCCTGAGACGGCTCGCGCCCGCGATGCGCAGGAGCCGGCGCGACATGAACTCCGGTGACCTATGAAGGCGGGCGATTACGCCACAGTATAAATAAATCAGTAGGTAGTTCGATTTTATTTGCTATCGTAGGAATGTTTTTGATAAATAAATTTACTACTAATCCTATACCATTAAACGAGCAATATTTGCATATTTGTATATTTGTTTGTATACAGTGTGGAAATTTTCGATGTGCCCTGAAAGGAAAGTACCTACTTGAAATACTAGGGATAGCAAATTTTTCTGAAAGGAAACATTCCTTTTTCAAATTTTATTTTATTATTCAAATCGATAGAAACAATATAAAAGATAATTTATTGTTAATTTCTCGTAAAAATATTTGCTCTTAGAAATAAAAATATCATGGAATCGAACATTTTTATTGTAGCATCAACATCATCTAAACATAAAAAACGCTTCTGGTTTATTGGTCTATTTTATAAATACATTTAAAGTTTAAAATGAAACTATCGTTCTGGATACATCAATAATTTATTTTCTTCTGAAAATATTGGTAATAATAATTAAAAGTAAAACAAATAAA
>CAJQZM010031793.1:0-15204 GCA_907164665.1 Colias nastes | reverse complement strand
GCCGGCCGGTACCGCCGCAAACGCTACGTCCCGCAATTTTTAAATCTGTAATATCTTCGAAAATATTCACTTAAATCTTACGGTGTAAAGGGCCATATAGATCTATATTAAATGAAAAATGTATTCGAGGTATTTAATTGTTTAAGGATTAATGCTGTATTGATTAAAATCGCATCGAAAATTAGCCATTATTTGTCGTAAAAAGTAAATGACAAAAAAAAGTTATTTGTGGGTTATCCATAAGAGATAGATATGTGCCATCGCGGACTTTTCTGTAGACCTTTTCAATGTGTATAATACTTAGTACATTATTTTGATAAAACTCGTAGGGTTCAGCCTGCGTTTGCAATGTAAGCGGAAAAAATGTAATTTTTTACGACATCACATTAGAAACCTCAAAAATAACAGTACTTCTCCACTATTTAATGGATGTTTTTATACATATAAACCTTCCTCTTGAATCACTCTATCTATTAAAAAAAACCGCATCAAAATCCGTTGCGTAGTTTCAAAGATTTAAGCGTACAAAGGGACATAGGGACATAGGGACAGGGAAAGCGACTTTGTTTTATACTATGTAGTGATTTATAACTGAGTTTAAAATATGATAAGTTGTGACAAAATATCAAAAGGCTCTATCTACACGGCTATCTCACTTTATGTAGGTGTATACAAGAATCATATAAGTTATACAAGTATTTGTAGGATTGGAACTATGAAGTAATGTAAAAATTAAGATGAATATTTGCAAAATAATCACTACATAGTATAAAACAAAGTCGCTTTCTCTGTCCCTATGTCTATATGTATGCTTAAATCTTTAAAACTACGCAACGGATTTTGATGCGGTTTTTTTTAATAGAACGAGTGATTTAAGAGGAAGGTTTTAGTATATAATTTATTATGTTTTAGACAAAACGGGCGAAGCCGCGGGCGGAAAGCTAGTACTAAATAAAGGGCTTTAAACTGTGTTAAAACGTTTCTACATACGCACAAACGATATAAAAGCGAAACCTTCATATAATTACACACGGCTCAAATTTTAACTACCCAGTTAAAATGTAAGAGTAATTTGCATGTAAACAGAGTGCTCTAAAAATTCGGTGTATCAAAAAAAGTAGGATCCTAACCATCCGCCATGCCGCGATGAATATTTCACTTGGCCAAAATACGTAATTCGGAGACCGGCATGTGTTATACCAACCTGTGTGTTAATATTAAAATATGCAAATCACAGCATTACCATGTTCAACCTTCTCCCATAGCCCGACATGTAAATGCACTCAATATTAAAACGTCGGCGAAATTTGTATGAGTGAAATGTACATGTAAGTGATCGATGTTGCCAACATCCAGCTGTACGACGCTAACGTTAAAAGCGAAAATTCAGTCTTTGTAAAAGAGAAATTCCTTTCTTTGTAGCATGCTCTCAATAGGTAAAGTACCTAGAGGGAATTTCAGCGTTCAGAAGTACCTACAAGTGTACTGTACTTATTACTAGTGGTGGACTAATACCCATTTGTAGAGATGTCCGCTCTAAGCGTCTCGATTGTTGTCTGTTTCAATCATTGATTTTCGCCATTTGTATTTATATACAGAATATTTATTGGTACTAAATATTTAACACATTGACCACAAACACTTGACCGAATTCTGACCACGACAGAAATACAATAAATTCAGACACTGAGTATTTAGTATAAGTACTTATACATCTATTTTGTAAAGGAATGGAAATTATTTTCATTAAGATACTTATATAACAATGAAATTTAATTACTGCTGAAGATCTTGATATACGTAGTTACAAATATAATTTTCAAATTGTACCGAGTCCTTATTTCCCCTAACAAAGGTTCTTAGAAACTGGGTGTGACATTCACGTAAGACACGTTAATTTAAATTAATATGTAGTTTTGTGAACAGAATTTACAATAGCTTAATGTAAGTAACTAGGGTAACAGCTCCTAATGTACACGCTGAATGTATAGATTGTACATAGCATTTAGCTCTATTACATATTATCATACATAATATTATCTTTATTAGTTTATTAATAATATCTCTATGCATGATGAAACTGACTTGTCTTAAATTTGATACGCTAAAAACACTTGAAACCTGAAATTACTTTGAATGGATTTAAGTCGTCGAGATCAAAACTATTAGATATTTGTAACGATTCTTATTTTATAAGAATAGACTAGCTGATTATATTATTAGCGCATAACATGGTAAGTATATTGCCCAGATACATAATTATTTTTCTAAAATTTTACTCCCTATCTAAAATCGGTGTATGCGATTCTGACGTCATTTGTTTATGAGTTGTGGTGATTAGATAGATCCATATATTTGAAATTGAACAAATTTGTTTTGTTAAAATTTTATATTTAATAAATTTGTCTATGTATCGTTCCCTAGAACTGTACACATTTTAAATAAACATTATATCGATGTTAAGTTGTTATTTTGACATCACAAACAAATACTGTCATGCTATTTATTTGTATAGTTTGAAACACAAACATTTCCCACGAATGTATAATAATATGTCAAAATTTATACAATTGTAGTACATATAATAATTGTAGTGTAACGTTATCTATCTAAACATTTCATGTGCGGTCAAATGCGAACTGATACGGATTGTCAAAACAACACTAAAACAATGATATCACGATATCAGCAAACAAGCCAAATGCATATTGTTAGTGACAATACTTATTTGTGTATAGATTTTGTACTGGATGGAATAATCAGGCCTGCACAATATCTTCAATAAGTGAAATGGATTGGCGGTGAAATATAATCAAAAACATGTCTTGTCTACGATTAAATTTTTCCTTTTTGGTAGTTGGAATTATTAAATTTATTTATGTTATTTTCATTCATCAGGTAAGTATCTTATTTATAGAGGGACAAGCATGCTTTTACTAGATTTGTAATTAAATTCGCCTATAATAGTATAACACAGCCGTACAGGTAAATTAGCTTGGAGAAATTTTTGCGTTTGTAGTAGTGTATGGTCAGCAAATAAAATAAAACAACATTTTATTTTTAGTTTTTATTTTATATATATATATATTATATAAATATGGGATTTTAAATTAAACTATATGTGTTTCTCCTCTGAAAAAGATGAGACTTTAATTTAATATTTACACATTTAACATACGTATAACTTTTACAAAATGAACATGATTTTACAAAATGACAATGTTACTAAAATGAAAAATTTACTAACCTGAAAAAGAAACGACATTTAAAGTTTAATTCTTTAGTTTGAGAAGTCAAAGGCTTGCCTCGACCATGTTTTAACACTGGAGCCATTTTGAATTAACAATACAAAGTTACAACACTTACACACAAATTAAACACTTCAACAAATATTATAACAATAATAACAAATAATAACAACAATCAACAAATACAAAAGGAGATTGCCCAAGTGACTATGGCACTTGGTATCGCAATCAAACTTATTGTGTCAAGATGAAATATAGCTCAATTTAAAGCTTGATGTTAGTACTTTTAGAAACGATTAAAGTTTTTATATAAATAAGCCGCAGTTCGCGACAATAAAAATAAAACAATAGTTTTATTCAACACTTCAAAAAAATACTTTATCGAGTTTAAACTAACGATGAACGTTAAGTTTTACATTTATTACATAGGTAATATTTTAATTTACAAGACAAATGTGAAAAGTAAATCGTAATAAACATTACCTATTTCAAAATAAATTACGTCGAACATTGCGTCGAACCTTAGCGTCGAACACATTCATTCAAGATTCATTTCAAATAGAAACTATGACATATGACGCAGGACGCTTGCAAGAGAGATAGATATATGTGTCAAAACAAAAACTTTTACTTTTATTTCTATTTATTTGGTATAATTACGACTTAATAGTGATAAATATGATCATTATAAATACAAATAGGAATTAACAATATCACGAACACGTGACACAATTAGTATTTTACCGATTCCATACGTGGTCATACATGTTTCAAAACACAAACTTTTAATATTATTTCAATTTATCCGGTATAATTAAGACTTAATAGTGATACATATGATCATTATAAATACAAATAGCAATTAACAATATCACGAATACGTGGCACAACTCAAATTTTACCGATACCACCCGTGGTCATTCTCCTTTTTTTACCGATACCACCCGTGGTCATTCTCCTTTATCAATTAAACTACGTACATAATAATTATAATTTTTGAATGAAATGTGTGCTTTATGTTCTAACGGTACCAAACAACTGCATTTGGCACCTGCGGACAGCGTAAACTGGTTTATTTTGGTTTTGTGCGTGTTTCCACTTTCCACTATCAAGTGACGATTTATTTATTTGTTTTGTTTCGTAATTATTATGGTCAAATATTAATTATGAAACAAATTATAATGGACACGATATTTTATTGTTTCACGGTAGTCGCCTTGTCGTTTGCTCAAGGACGTGAAATTGAATGATATATTTTTTTTATAAAGTCAAAACCATTTTCTTTCAAATTAAAAGTTGTTTTTATTGAAAACAAAAGTGTTGCTAGGAATAAGTATAAAATTAAATAGTAATGTTAGGATATCGAAACATTTTTGTATAGGCCAGAACGATATAGTGGAAACGCGCTCCAAGATCTGAGTAATATACACACCACTACATATGCAAAAATTTCTCCAAGCTAATTTACCTGTAAATATAATTTTATTAGATATTAGATACAAAAAAGGTGCTTATTTTTTCCGCCAAATTCTAAAAAAGTAAATGAAATTATTTTTATCGCACATTTTAAACAATTACTTAATATATCTAGAATCTGCATAAACTCTCTAATCTCCGAAAATATTGTTTGTTTGCCAAATCAAAACAGACCATACATTAAAAACGTAAACAATTCTTGTCTAACATCCAAAAACGCTTCACGTTACACGAAATTGTTTTCCAAAGTGTCCACAGCAACCTTTTGCTCAATTAACAGATACAGAGCAAACGTACCGTAATATGTCAGACTGGGAAACTATTAAGCCTGACCACGAAACTTTGGTTCGCCAAAGTTTATCCCGGGCCTCTTTAGACAGTGTGTTCCGTTATTATTCCCTTTATGGAGCTAAAGATATTTATGGTATAATTTAATTAATGATGATTCAATTTTAGTAATTGACCTCAAGAAGTTGTAGAAAGATAAAATGATGTTTCGATAAGATTAAATTGAATCTTTTAATAAGCTTTCATTGGTACGTCGGAAAAACACATTTAAAGCAGAGTTTAAATATTTTTTTCCGACGTACGTATCAATAAGCTACTTACATAATTTTTAATAAAAGAAGTCTTTTACTCTAAACAAACCCTGATTAATAACAAATTCATCAATGTATAAATAATGTGGTAGAGCCAACAGGAAAGTTAAAATAATAATATTATATTGTTTGTTTTACAAAACATTTTAACCGAATCAATTAAAATCAATATCAATATACTTATTATTGTAATTTTTAAGAACCACAGGAATAACTATTTGAGAAATTAATTAACATATTATAAAATACCGCCTAAAATAATTCTAAACACTTTTTTAAAATAATTCTATTTTTTTTAAATAAATCTAACTGCTAAATTTTAAAAATAATTCTAAACAATTCTCATTCTGAATTTCTAAACTAAGATTTCTACTAGTAGATAGAGGAAATATATTTCTATTTCAAAGTTATAATAATTTATTCCACTGAATAATTTTAAAAGATTATTCAGTGGAATAAATTAAGGGCTGATTTTTCAATCCTTGGTTAAAACTTATTCGTCGAATAATGTATAAAACTATCATTTTAAAAACGTATTCTAATTGTCCGTATTTGACAGTTTACGTGACATTTTTATACTATCGTGTAATACTTTATTGGATGGATAAGTTTTAACCAAGCATTGAAAAATCGGCCCTTAAATTAATTGATAACCTTTCTTCCACGAATCTTTGCAAAAAAACTGTCTCAATAATACGAACGTTACATCGACCACAAACCGACCTTAGAGTTCATTCAAGGGTCGGTACCTCAGCTGTTTAATCTTACACAATTTACCGACTCCCTTTATCTCAGTAATGTCCAGCTGACAAACTATATTTTGTAGTAGAAAATATTCGGTGTACATTTTGTGAACATGCTGTAGATGTACCAAAATGTTTTAAAGTACGGTCCGTAATTACGTAAATATTTAAATTGCTGTCGGCACCTAGGTTTTTTATGTTCATTTGTATGAAATAGGTATATGATTATTTGCTGACATAAATTATGTTTTAATCGTATTTTAAAAACTTAATTTACCAGCCAAGAATTATTTCGTAAGGCGTAGAAATAATTTAATATTTATGTCGTACATTCTACCTACAGGTTGTAACATACATAAATATGTACCTATTGACAAATTATTCAATAATTAAATGACTTCGTCGTTTATATAATTTATTCATACTATTTAGTTTTTAAGAAATCTGTATGTATAAATATATTAAAACAACTAATAATATATTATAATATAAGTAGTTATGTACCACGCGCCGTGCCAATATTCACTTCAAATTCATACAAAACATAATCTTAAGTAAACAGAAGAAAAGATAAAAGAGAATATTTTACTGTATTCCAAGCAATCCTTTAAATTCCTTTCCAACCTTTTCAAATCCACAAACCTTTTGCTCAACATCTTTTATATTTATTGTGTAAATATTTCAAGAACAACCTTTGTAAATATTGTTTTATATATATCTCAGTATTAATGTATTAGGGGCTGAATTGGATATCCATAAAGCATACAGGGGAGCCACTGTATCACCGTAACAGGGCTTCGTTGCAATATTTACGACGTCGAAACACAGGCCAAGTAAATAGTAAACGTGAATCCGTATAAAATATTACTCCTTACGGATTTATATAGAGCTGTAATTCAATTCCCGCAAACACGTTGATACACGCACAATAAAAAGTGCAATAGTTTAAAACTTGCGCTGATAGTTTTTTGTAATTAAAGCTTAGTTTAGACAGTAAAGCAATAGTGGACGGGAACTTTTTGTAATTTTTAAACTATGTTAAAATTTACCTTTTCCAATTCACTACATGAGTTCGAGTTCACAAAACAAACACAATGTTATATAATGTTCGCGTACGATCACAAGAGCGGAGGAGCACAGACACGACCGTCCCCAACGACTGCTGGAGGGATACTGTTTCACGTCACGTCAACTCTGGAGCTTAGGACTCAAGAAGAATGGTGTGAAATGCGCAAGTCACGCTTCAACTTACCTACTCCTGAAATTCAAATTGTCATTTATTTGACTTGTTATGCAGTGTACACGCAACTCGGAATAAATTTTCGTTCGAGTATAAAATTTACGGTTTGCAAACAACGGACAATAATGTTTATGTATTTTAGATGATTTATTGGCATACCTTCGATTCGAAGGGTACACATTTGAGATAAAGAACGGGTTGTAGTTTGGGGAATAAATAAATATAATTTTAAATACGTTTATTTTCGTAGATAGATTTGACGTTTATTAAAAAAAAAATATTTCTAATATTTTTTAGTTTTTATTTTTATTTTAGAAATAAACATAACGTTATCACATCACGCACACGAAAAATAAGGCTCAAAAGCTCACAAAATTAAACAGATTTAATAAAAAACCTATGAAGGACAGAATTGTTCCGTAGCACTTCGTAGCACATTCAATCGTAAGGAAATGATCATATATTTTCGATTTTAAAGAATATTTCATTTTCTTATATTATAAAGATTTAAGATACGACTGTACTTAGTAATAATAATATATCTTCCAGTTAATCTTATTTCTTGTGTCGTGTATATCATTGCTACGTTCGTAGCGTTTCCATTATTTAATAAGACAGCAACAGTAATGCAAAGGAAAATAAAATTACAATAATTTGTTTAGTTTGCACAAAAGTACTCGCTTTGAAGTCAACTCTTGTGTACAAAATAGTTAAATAAAATTATAGTCTTGAATATAAAATATGAGAGAACGCATACGTATTTTAATTTAGTTCCTTTAAATTTTTATTCCTTCTTGATAATATAATATAGTAAATATACATAGAAATATACTATTTATTTGGAAAAGGTCGTTTGTTATGTATTAGGGCGGCCTATTTTCGCGATATATTTCAAGATAGAAACTGACAGCTTTGGGTACTATTGTCTCCGGGTGACTACCGATATTTTGTATTGTCTGTATTTAGTACGACCGCTCGGTGGTTGAAATTCGATATCTTTAGTGACTGTCTTTAAAAACGATGAAAAAAAACTTTCGACAAATACGCATTATAATATTACGACAATAACTTAATATTATTGCGCTACATAGAGCAAAAACTCTTAAAACCAACGATCCGTATTAAAGTTACCAAAATATTACACTATTTTTATATGTATTTTATTAGTTTAGCACATTATTTGCTTGGCCGGTTTGATTCAGGTTGACTTACGTTACCTACACAGTAAAGTTATGGAAATAAATTACTAACGTAATGAATTTGAAAACTATAGCCCATAGGTATATAAATTATATGAAATTTCATTCGCTTTTCCTTCTTTTCTAATACTACGATACTATTTATCAAGATCCAAATGACCTAAATCGATATGGAAAACTAGTCAAACTAGTAATAACTTATTTCTACATAAAAAGCTTTATCTTGTACTGTTATTAGTTGCGTGCGTGATGAATATGAAGACTTAAAACGTTTTTGTTTGACAAGGCGTTATCAAGAAATCGACCCATTATAATCAAGGTTGAACATCGAACGTAATGACAACCTAATGGCGGCCATTTTAAATAACTATCTTCGTGGAAATTACATAAAAAAGCTACTTTAATAAAATTACACAGGCCTAAATATATGTGTGAAGTCCCGTGTAGTGGGGTAAAGGGCATTATTCATACATTTGTTTCACTGACTGATTTTCTTTAGGGACAAGTAGGTGATCAGCTTTCTGTGTCCTGCCAGAACGAGACATTTTTTTTCTTTGTCTGCACCGGGAACCGAACCCAGGACCCCTCGGTTCTACGCTCACGCGTCAACCACTGTACCAAGGAGGCTGTTAAATAATTATATAGCTTGATAATATTTATAGAATTATGTTATGTATTAATAGTTCCTAAAGATTTTTTTTTGTTTATGTTGTTTTTTATTAATACGTACGTAGCCGTGTATGGTACAAGTCATAATCTCTCTAGTCTCTACTACTTGATACTAAAATTCAGCCATTCACGACTATGTGAGACTATGTATGCTTATAAAGTGAATTTACCTGTTCACAAATAATATGTAAAATATAAACTTGTGTACTTATAAGATAGCGGGAAATAATAAGTTATTAAACTTTGTCACGTAAAATCAAAAATAAATCAGTTTATCTTAACACGTGCTATTGCGTATTCCAAAATACCTTAACAGTAAATGCGAATAAAGATTATATGTGACGAATGCTCGTAAAATGTGTGAAAACACATCAATTTATCTTGCGCCACTTATTTCTTTTGATACAAAAAGTGCGGCTCACAGTTAAACGTATGAAGATAATTTCATTTTCTGTTCACTTTGTATGTTGTTGGCTTTAGTTTCTGTTACAATATTGCTTCCGAATGAAAAAATGCCAGTTTTGGTTTTGGTGTTAAGTACTGGAAATTATTTGTTCACTGTTTTAGTGGATTAAATTTAATAAACACGTTTAAAATGAAGGAAAAAAAATCTAGTGGAAATTAGCATTACTTTTCAACAAGTTTTGTGCAAACGTTATAATTTGACCAAAAAACAATTTCTAAACGAAGAGCGGAATTGATAAAATAAAAGAATAATATGGAGACATATCTATATAGACATATAATACCTATATTAATAAATTTTCATTTGCATTTTTTTTTTTTATTTATTTTGGTCTACCAACGTTTTTTTACATTAAATATAAAAATATCAAAATTCATATACATACAATGATAAGATCAATGTAAAAAACACTTACAGGTAAACACAACATGCGAAAAATAAGTTTAAAAGTATACAATTAGTGATAAACAAAAAGAACAATGATATATTATGTACTTAATCTATCCTATTCCTTAAAAAGTGAATTAAAAGTTTTGCGGAGCTTGTTGGGGGAATCTACGAATATATCAAACAACTCACTGTAGTCGTTTACAGTTTTACAAATTGTCGGAATGGGTGAGTTCCGACCCGATACGGTTCTGCGTTGAGGAGGACACAGCGGCAACAGAATTTTAAATTATATATACTATCAGTTAAAAATATATAACTAATTTGTATATAATATGCACTAGAGCGAAAATAAACAAGGTACTCTTTTACGAACTAAATTATAAACTAATATAAATTCTATACATATAAGTACACCTACGACTAAATCACGAATGAAAAAACATTCATCCCAACCAAAACATACAGTTTGATAAATTATATCGTCAAAATAAAATGTAAACAGATACTGTATTGAGAACTAAATAAATGTTGTTACCAATATTTCAGAACATCTATCGTCTTAGTCCGTCGTGACCTTGCCGAAAAATAAATTCGGTTTGAATAAATTACACGTACCTGGCCTAAATATAAATTATATTTGTGTATGTGTATCACATAATACAAAGATGAAATAATATTTATAATCTTTGATATGTAATGTTTTTTTTTCATGAATTAGGTAGGTACATAAAATTTGATTAGTCCGTAAGCTTAACTTGTGTTACCGAAAATAATAACGACTCCAAAGTGTTCCCTACAATGAGCTACAATTTAAAAAAATCGTTCAAAACAAATTATAACACTAAATAGGTATTTAGGTACGTAACATTATCCTACTGTAGTAGAAATAATACAAGAACTCAAAATATATAATTTTCCATTACCTACCACAAGCTGAAAATATAAAATAAACGCAAAAATTTCCAGTATTTCAATATACAAAATGATTTTACCTCAGCAGTTTCACCGAGATTACATTGTCTACATTCGGTCGGACACAGCTCAAGTAAAATGAAAATACCAATCGCCGGTTTCCAATATTTTTCTCCTAGATAAGATACAAGCAATAACGCTATTTTGTTTATGTTGACGACGGTACAGCCCCGCGGGGGAATCGAAAGCACTGGCGAGAAACGCCCAGTTATCATTGACCTCCGTCGATACTCTTTACATAGCTAAGCGTATCAAAAAGGGCTTCACTTATTTTCGGGGATGGTTCACGTTTGGTTGGACGCATAAGTAATGTGTGAAGCGATACAGCATGCCCAGGGGAGAGATCCCAACTCTAGCCATACTTTGATAGCAAAATGATGGACCGGGTTTCAGTTTAGTTAGCAAAGATGTAATGTGAGTTTCGAAAATTGGATTTTATGTAACTTTGCTCCAAAGACTTTGTAATAACGTTGTTATAAGTAACCTATATTTGACTTCGAGTGATGACGTATAAGGTGACCCAGTAAATGGTTTAGTAATGTTGGAACTAATTTATAAAGTAATTTGAGTTCAATCACAAGTTGATATGGAGTTTCAAGGATAATGTTTATGTAATTAGGTATTAAATTAGGTTCAGAACAAGAAAATTATATGAACATGTAAGAATTTGAAATAAGAATTATTTTTAGCTCTATAATCGAATACTTGTAATATAATATAATTTATCAGTCTATACCGGCATATATTGTTTATGCTCATCATTAGTTTTTGTAAGTTTCACTTTTAGGACAACCTAACCATCCTACCAACCACCCAACCACCATAAATCTTCGGATTGAGAACCTCCGAAATTTTTATGAATATCGGTTACTTTGTCTATATTATGTACTTATTTTAAAATTATATCCGATAAACCCCAAAACAAAGTTGTAACAAATTATAAATGTATTCTTTAATTTAATTTAATTCAAATGTGAAATTTCAATCATGCGTCCACCGCCAATGAACGAAAAAGCATGCACTGAAAATCAGTCACATTTCGCGGCTTACTACGACCTACTACTGTATATTAAATTACTTACTTAATGTATATTTTAAATTAAAATGGTGCTTTAAATTTTATTATTTATAGATAAAATAATATTAAACTTTATCTCATACCTACCATACCATACTTTGTACCATAAATTTGGTTTATTCTAAAACAAACCATTTAACAAATCATCTTAAATGATTTTTAAAAAATAATAATTAAAAGTTTTCAGAACTTGAGACCTTGATAAGAAGATTCAAATGTATTTGCATTGCATTTGCGTGTAAAATAATTTGCTAAAAACCTGAAGCTTCTCTACAATCCGTAAGCGGATTGAAACGGAAAGAATTTCTAAAAATCTGTGTTCAATTCTCAGTTACGTCACATTTTAACAGTTTCGTGCAGTGTCAGAATAAACGTAGAGATTTTAGTTATGTATTCATTTATTATTTCGAATTTGTTTATAATTATACTAGCGATCTGCCCGCGGCTTCGCCCGTTTTGTCTAAAATCAAATAAATTACATATTAAAATCATCCTCGAGACTCTATCTATAAAAAACGCATCAAAATCTGATGCGTAGTTATTATGATCGCATACAGACACAGAGACAGTGGAAAGGGACTTATTTATTTATTTTAAACACTTTATTGTGCTGCCAACATAACAAAAGTAGGTACAATAGAACTTAAACTATGTAGTACAAACAACACAGAAGGCGGCCTTATTACTAACAAGTAATCTCTTCCAGGCAACTAACAGATTGTGTGAAAAACAATATTACTACAGCGGAGGTAGGTAAAAAGTTAAACATAAGTAGATGATAATAAAAATACATAATATACACACTCAAAAAAGATATAATATACCATACCATAAGATATATACATAAAATAATATAATGCTATGAATAAATTATAATAAAAAAAAATAGAAAAATAATAATAATTAATATATACTTAAATACATCCTAAAAATATAAACATAAATTATAAAATATACTACAAATACAAAAAACTATATCGATTCAAACGCAAGATTTAAAAAGTGGTCACGTATATGAGGCTCTTAAATTTAGATAGAGTTTGAGCTTGCCTTATGGGTATAGGTAATGAATTCCATAGGTTAATGGCCGTAATAATAAAAGAATCACCATAAAAGCGCGTGCGATGGAAAGGTGTGCACAGGACAAGCCTATCCACTGAACGAAGAGAATAGTTTTCACAGTGCAGGAAGTCAAATTTATTTTTAAGGTATGAAGGAGTCTTAGGGTCAAAAAGGACACGATAAAGTAACTGCAAGTAATGCACATTCCGGCGAAAGCGGACTAGGAGCCACTTGAGCTTCTTGCGGAAGGAAGAGACATGGTCGTATTTGCGAAGACCAAATACAACTTATACTTTGTTTTATAATATTATGTAGATGATAGAGCTTATATTTGTAAGAAGATTGTTTTTACCCTGCGTAGGAGCGTTGCGATAACTTTTACAATTACACAGTATGACCTTCTGCCTAAGGGTTAGGTACCTAAGGTACCAGTAGTAATAAAAATCAATAATATTTTTAAACATTTCATGTTTTATTTCGAAAATTGGGGAACTGATATATACTTAAGATGACATGTAGTGTATGAGTTAGTTGATTTTCTGCTCGAATATTCGAGAGCTTTTACAAAAATGTAGACTGCATTAACAATCATTTTTGCAATTTCTCTACACTTTAACCTATTATATATGTATTACCAATTTCAAACCTTATTGGAAGGAAGAGGAAAACGTTCCTCCATTTATCTTATTTTATTCCAGTCCCTTGTGTGGGGACAGATGCATTTCACGTCTATTTCTTGATAGATTTTTCCCTACCAGTAAATAGATTACCAATGTATTGCGTGAAGATGGAGATATTTATTATTAGTTTTGAAGATCAATCTCACGCGTTTTATGAGCAAATACGATCATTGCGATGATAGGCTTTATATTATGGTTGGGTGTAAATTCACTTTTCCCTATTTGATTCTGTGATAGTCATATTGTAATTTATCAATTGATTTAAATAGTTAATTTCATGTAAATCAATTAGAATCAGTAGTCATCGTGTATTCAGGAAAACAAACGTTAACATCTTTATTTAAAAACACCTTTCCTGTTGTTACGTCCGGTCAATTCAGTTATTTTTATAGGTATATAATTACAGATAATGAATTCCCTTCACGACACTATTAGCATCAATAATTTCACATATTACGGGCGATATTAAATAAAACTAGCCTCAAACACGGCTTGTACATTATCCATACATGATCAAAAGCAATTTCCTAGTACAGTCCTAATCGTTCCACCTTCTACACGCAATATCCGTTATCAAGTATACTTAGCTATAGTTATATCGGTCTATTAAGGGGATATTAACATCCGTTCGGGTTTCAATTTTGCATGCATTTACTATACAATATTGGCATGGGCGTAGCCACGGTGGGGCAGGGTGGGGCGCTTGCCCCACCCTGGCTCTGACCTGGAAGGTACCTAACCAAATCTAAAAAACTTAATCTAGGTACTGACTACAAAACTTAATTTCCGTTAAAAACTTCTCCCTCGAAAGTTGTCAGTCGACACAAAAAAATGCGATATAAACAAAAAACTTGCGCTTCTATGTTACATGATTTAAACCACCTTTGGTGACAGAAAAAGTAGTGTAGTACTGTTACCCCACTAAATAAAGCTGTTTTTATTTGTGCCAAATTCGCACTAAATTTCACTTTTGTTTTAAGTTATGGGTCACTTACTGACCATAAAAGCACAAAATGCTGACAGATCCAGGTGGAGCTTCGTTCGCAATCTCATCGCCATCAATCGCAATCAATAAAAGTTTTTGGCCGATATCTCGGAAACTATCCACTTTAAGGCAAAAAATATTTCATTCAATTAATAAGTACTACCACGTACTACGTACTACAGAGGACATCGCTACTACACTATTTGTAACACGAGTTAGAGTCAATCGTCTCAAACCATTTTTTTTTTGTTACATTGATTGGTTTTAATAATTGATAAGTTTATTCGTATTTTTTTATAAGATAAACAATATTTTTATTTGTTACATTGATTGGTTTGAATTTATAAGTAACTAGCGGTCCGCCCCGGCTTCGCCCGTGGTACATATTTATGTTTTC
>CAJQZM010031792.1:0-20281 GCA_907164665.1 Colias nastes | reverse complement strand
CGTTACATAAATTTTGCGTTGAAATTTGTTCTGGAACATTTTTATTTAACTTTCCAACTGCACTAAGTGGACGCGAACTGGCGCAATGACCCTATAACTAATAGCAAAAATATTAAAGATGATGAGCTGGATGGTACACGAGAAATTACCTATAGATTATTTTATCGTGTTATCTTCAGCGAACCTTCAAAAGTGGAATTTAAATTCTTTTGTTATTTCACGCCAATTTTAAATTCAATAGATATTAGCACCCTGATCCAAATTTAATCCGACTTAAGATTTTCGTTAATATTGAAAACGGCGACAAAACAGGCCTTCTTGAAATATGGCGTGTGGCGAACTACAATAGCCATTATTTGGTATTTCTTATCTTATTTTCGATCTTAACACCTGCTTGCAAAGGGTTACAATGGCTTAACAATATAAGATTAAAGACGTGGACAACACATTTTATTTTGAATTGCAAAATAGGTAACTGGTTACAAAATTTTCAAATTAATTTTACGATTTAAGTCAGTACGAAATTTAAATAAAAAAATTTAAAACAATTCTAATATGTACCTATCAAATTCTTGTATGAAACTTGAAAAATATAATATCTATTAGGTAGGTACTAATAATACCTACCTAGACAGGTAGGTAATGCAACTGTTTTAGGTTTAACTATTCCTAATGTTCTTCAGCACACTCCATATACCTAAGTACTGTTTACGTAATTGTTAATTAGTTTGGGACCAAACATTATATCAAAAGCTTGCGTAAATCAAAGATGCCCTTACGCATCTGAAACGCAGGTAAAACGCTACAATAAGTGTATATTTTTTGTCTAAATTCTTTTGTGACAACCTGCCGGCCCAGTTATCCATCTTTGTCACAACGACCATGCCAGCTGCCTATTGTTCTTGGTCAACATTTGAATTAGAATTCTACAAAACTACGTACTTAACGACTCACTTCTCTTGTGTTGATAACAAAGGACCTTCTGCGTCCGCGCCGGTAGAAATTGTACCAATAAATCTTTTTGAATTAAGCATTATTAGAGTAAAAGATGTTGTACTAAGGTTGTACTAGATATAACGTTAAAACCATTAAAAAAAGTCAATAAAAGCAGTTCACATTATTTTAGCTTCTTCTTCTGACCATTATATGAAAAAAGTAGATGCAGGTATACATATCATAAATTAATATCTTTTCCGTGTTCTCGAGTGAACAAGGAGTTCTCATAACAAGTGGGCATATTTTATATCAGAACGTAAAATCATAATCTAAGTTGGTCTCCACGAAGCCGTATCTCGGGACTCCATCGCACTCCGGGAGTCGTTTGTAACAAGATGACGTTTATGGTGATTCTACGGGCCAATCGAATAAATCTACCGAAATTATTCTTATTTTACAAGGGGACTAAGCTGCGATTGCATTCGATGTCTATTGAATGCTACTGAGAATTTGTTTTTGGCTTTTATGACCGGTGTGGTTTACGACTATTCGATAAATAATAATACATGAATAAGGCATATTATAAAATCACTATACAATATTATGTGCACATTTTTTTAATGTTAAAAAAGGCACAGGGTGAAAAGCCGCTATTCGTAGGAAATTGCCTAGACAAAAGAATACTTTATGCTTAGAGGTTTTAATGATTACAAGTCTAATAGTTATCATGCATTGCCTACAGGGATCATAATAACATTTTTGACCAGATTCATATTGCTCGAAATTGCTTTCTGTCTCAAATAATATCTAAAGCAGAACATACCAGCCTATTTCCTAGATATTTTGCACTATGAACATAAAGCAGTGCTGATAAGGGCGTCGGGAGTCGGCTCGGCTGCTGACTCGGTATCAGAACCGCATAGTTTATGGCAGAGCACTATCGCTCATCTAAATTCTCTACGTCTCGCCAAGTGTAGGGTAACACGTTCTCGCTAATATTTCCAAGGGATATTATTATGAATTTCGATCTTAATTCTATAGTATGTGTTCGTTAATTTATTTCGTGGAAATGTATTGCAGTGGTCGTACTGCACGGTATCTAAATTAAACAATTCCTAAATACTGTTCACTAGATAAGAATTGTTAGATGTCATAATATTAGTTGGTAAATAATACATATCTACTTGGTCTGGATGTAAAATAAATTAATTCTAAGATTTAAATTAGATAGTATTAGAACCATACAATAGAGAGAATTACTTCAAGTCTAACAAGCGCGTAGGTGCAACGTAATTTTCCTTGAAATTAGTCTGAGAGTAATAATTGTATGGCTGCACCGAGATCTGTAATATAAGTAAAAAAAAAAAAAAAAAAACAATAGAATAGCTACTACCGCAGAATCAAATGAAACCGCAAAATTGTTTCGTTCAGAATCGAACGGTAATTGAACTCGTTTTATTCCTAATTTGTTAACGAAAAATAATTACCTCACGCATCTGGCAGTAAGGTGATATTTTTTCACAGTTTTGGGTTTCTTCGTGGGTAAAAAATGAAAAATTGAAGGCTGTAACACTATATCATGCTTGTATAAGGTTTCGTCTAGACACGGTAACCTCCTTCACACGGTATCTTGCATCCGTTGTCTTTCTCTTAAAAAGTGATAACATAAAAATAGGTTAATTGCCATTAATATGTATTTTAGGCCTTTTAAGATTTACTTAAGTAAAATTTTATGGGTTTAAAACGTAAAAACTTATCACTCTATTTTTGATATTGAAATGTAAAGAAAGCCCACTAACAACAAAATCGTCACGGCGCGGCGTTATCTTGGAATGTTATCTGAATGGTCGATCTTGATTTTTTTCCGACCTATGCCAATATCACTCTGTGTGTCTACGTGCGAGCATCCTTCGTGCCTTATCCTTCAACAGTTTATTTTAGAGAACGAATAATAAAACGCGACCAGAATAGTGTATTGTTATTTTAATAAATACTATTAACGAGGAGCGCTCCATACGGATCTCGTCCCCTCAGAGCGAACTTGTTAAAGGCATTAACAATGAAATATTTCAATAACATCATCTCGCGTCGGTTCTGTATAAATACGGGCGTACGTCCTAAACTATTTTTTTATGTAAATAATGTTGACGTCCGGGGTGATGTGGAGTGGGTCCTAAATAAATTTAATTTCACGGGCGATGGGAGTTTTTAATCCATCCGCGTGTTATGTGTCATCCCCGTCGGGTGCGGCTTACAGAGGACATGATCTCGCGTGTTAGGAATAAAGAAGCTTAATTAAAAACCCATTCCGTCCACAGTTTTAATGTTTGATTTTCTATGAATATAAATTTTCATGCATGGTCTTGGAGATATCCTGTAGATTTGTAATGTAGATACTCCTATTTAAATTCAAGTACCTGAATCACAATATATTAAAATAATATAAAGATCTTAGGTAAAGAGATGTTTTAAAATTGCATTACCAAAATCAAACCGTATCTCCGGATAGTATTAAATTGCAAAGGATGTTATATCGTACAGCACTAAATCTACTTAAGTTAAAGGCACTTACGGGCGCATGCAGACGGCAGAAATAGAATTACGTGCATGGGAGCTGCGGGTTATAGCGGGATTATGCCTGTAACATGAATATGCAACTCGTTTTCAATTAGGTATAGCGGCTTAGCCGAGGCTTCGCTTTGTAAGCCATTGTGATACTCCATGCGTGTATTCGTCACAGTCGTAGCTGGAGTAAGTGACTTGACGTTTGTTTGTTATTAATTAATGCGATCCCTGATGCTTCGTTATTCGATCAAACGAGTGTCTATAGATCGCTATTGGATTTGTGCGAATTATAGACATGAAGCACGCTTAATATGCCGCGAGTCGCGACTCGCCTGCGATAATACGATGATAATATGATGTAGTTAGTGGATATTGGGCATTTTCTAGTTTTTCTTTCATTTAAATGTTTGTTTACTTTTTAACTACCTTAATTACAATTTATTATCTATAGTAATTTTTTATTGATAAGTATTTATTATTTAATCTCCTATTCGCTTTTCACTTTTTGGTTGGTATTTAAAGTTTTAAATTCTTAAATGATTTAGTCATTTCCATATTGTATATTGTATACAGTTATAGTGTACAAATTTGATTTGCAAAATGTGTATCATACAACATACAATGTCTACATATCGTTGTTTTTAAAGTCTCTATCAGAATAATTAAACTGTTTGCTACTCCCTTTTTGAATAGTAATAGCATAGATTATTTCTTTTATGGTATCGTAATAAGTTGCAATGAACTCGAATGAACTTAATAGGGATAATTCCATGCAATGGTCTGGATGAACTAACGATGGCACTTTCCACGTTTTTATTCCACTAGAAAATACGGTTTATTTTTTTTAATTTTCAATTCAATTGACATGTAGTCCTATTATAATTATTGGTAAAAATAAAAAATAGTTACTCGCATGTGGAATTTCTGGTAGGTTAGATGTTCGGACTTTCTTTTATAAATTTAGAAAATAGTCTGTGTACATACAATATCTCTCGTATATTTTTTTTTATACTGGTGGTCTATACTCTATAGTATTATATAGAGTCTATACTAATATAAATCGTCCTAGTACGTAAGTATTAACTCTAATTGCATTTGCCATGTTTACCAACCGTTTGTTTACTTTGACATATTACATCGTATGAGTATTTTAAATTGCCCTTACATTAAAAGTGTCTGTGTTCGCGAGTTGTAAGATAACTTTTTTTTATCGATAATTGATATTTAATACATTTATCATTTGTGGTGTCTTTGCAGAGACCCTTGTTAACATTCCTTTAAGTCATTATAATATGCCTATTGCCTATAATGTCTTTCATGTAATTGTTTGCTCAGTCTTTGCGATCCGCCGATATTAGTTCAACTATTTATTAATTCACTTCTACACGATTTTCAGTCCATTTCTTGTAGGAGCATTTTAAACTTTTAACATGTAATCCTCTCGTTTCGTGCTGAAGCAATCACCGACTCTTGTGAAAGTAGGAAATGCTTGCAAAGATTAATTATTTTTCACTTGTGTACAATGATTGATTGCCATTTTAATTTTTAAGTGACTAGGCAATTAATATACCGTTACTGCTCTTTCAACGGTTGGAACGTGTGGGAGAGCTCATAAAGCAAACAGTCTATCGATGTCGTAAGAAGCGTATAATTATGGTTAAGATGCATCTATTATTATTTGGCTTTGTGTTTGAACAAGATACGAGATAACCACCTGGTTCTCCTTATAAGCGTTTCAGGAGCTGAACCAGATTAACCGCTTAAACAAAAGCACAGTTCCTAATTGGGTACGTGATACGTCTTATAGATTTCCAAACATGATTAGACCTGGCCATTAGAAAACAAACAGAACGACACGCGTATCCAGGTCAGTCTACAGCTGAATAAATAGATCTTTATAAATAACGCGAAAGCTCCGTGTACACGGTACAGGCTAATTTGCTTGCAAAGCATGCGAGTCATTTAAAGAGAATTAGTTTGAATAAATAATTCGAATTTTCTTGGACGTTTTGAATTATTTATTTGCGTTTTTGTAACTGTAACTGTTGTAAGGAAAATTATAATAAATGAAGATTAAAACATAAGACGTGACAACTGACAGGTATGTTTTTAAAATCTGGTCAAAGCAGTACCTATCAGATGTTAAGATTTCTTGAAACTGCATTAGAATAAAACGTATAAAGTGAGTCACGTTACCAATACATCAGCGCTAACAATACATGCTAGAAAGACACTTTAAAATTAGTTTCCGAGTGATCGATAGTTGGTTTTATTCGGAATAATAGGTAGGTCTTCGGTCAATCACGGCACGGCTTTTGTGTTAGCCCTTGTGCGGCAATTTGCTCCAGAATGGATGGAGACGTCAACACGACAAAAAGCTTCGATCGATCAACGAGCGTGCGCGCGCGCTCCTCTGCGGGTATGTGGTGTTGAGCTCGTGTCCTTTCTGCGACAGTTGCCAGTGTCGAGTATTTAACATTGTTCAACGTATTGCACGTAGTAAGTGTTTAGTAATCTCTGGTATTGCTTGATGTGTAATTGCGACAATGTACTAACTTTCTGAGAATCAGTCTAGACTGCAATGTTATTGGTCTCTTAACAAGCCTTTACTAATTTGGATAACTCTGCTTTGCGATTTTTTCAAATCTTTGAAGAGTAGATATTAAACAAATAGATATGAAATACTCCAATATTGTCGCGTCACTTGCAATTCCCATGGACATTAACATAATAAAGTGTATCTTTCGCGAGACTAAACATTACGAGAGCAAAACATAGATTACAAAAATGTTTCAGCAGCGCATAGATGCCTTACAATTTGTTACGTAAGCCCAGGGTAGACAATACTCTTTCCAATTTCAATATAGTGTCAGAAATAATCACTTGTGAGAGCTCAGAGTCTCACGGGACGTGGGGTGAGACAATGGTTGATAAAACAACTCCAAGATGAACACGGCCCACGCTAGCACTCTGGTATCGTTAATGTAGCTTTAACTTGGACGAAAACATTACAGGAATGCTTCTCGCTCCCTTAATTTGGAAATGGGATGTGGATTCCAAATAATTGCTTATTCACAGATTATGTTTAAAAGTTTAGTATTTTCTTATGAATAAATAGTAAGTTCTAAGTAGTATAAAACATTAATCAGACATGAAAATTATATTACAAACGTAATTTCTTATTTGAATAACTTTGCTTCACCTTTAGCATCGCTTTTTTAATAAAAAAAAAATAGAGAATCTTGAAGGATTGCCTAAACTTTGACCCGTAGATAAGGAGGGGTAACCGGTCAGTTAACGGATACCCTTCTCTAACTGGCAAGCCGTCGGCCCGTCCCGATGTCCATCACATGCCACCGTTGACGAGTCAGTTTCGAGCTCAGTTTAAAATCTGACAGCCCCCAACCATGATCGATGATCTGAGGAAGAATGCTACAGAAATAGCATTCAAGAATCGTTAACGTCGAATATTATACCTACCATTATTTTAGTAAATACATCGCTTATTTACGACATAACATTATCCCACGCTTAAACTAGCGTTCGTTTTATTTAATCATGGAGTGCTATTGTCTCGGTGTGTCACCACACGCCACATAAAAATATTAGGACTCCTGTTGTGATGCCACACGACTAGTATTCATTTACCGGCCGTGTTTATTCAAAGCTCAGAAATGTCCCATTAGGGATAACGCTATGACAATTTAGTTTTGTATGCGCCATAATTGAATAGGCGGCTGGGAAGAGCCACGTGACCCTCGGTGCTAAAGCAGAATGTGTAAATAAAATGTGTAATAAACTATTGTGTTGGTTTCACGCGCATTATTACGAGAGTGAATACTGTTATTTATGAGGAACATCACAGTAATAGCAGGTTTTGCTCTCGTATTCGCAATGTTTTGTGTTACCTGAGCTTTATCTAAATTGTTGAATGCACTTACGAGAACTAAGAAATGAACCTCATACGTTTTCGCCTCGTATCTCTTTCAGCTGTCAGTTTCTCAGTTGTATGACGCATAAAGTAACGTTGCACGATTTGAATTATATTTGTGTTTTACGTCTTATCTTAGCACGATATTTTTGAACTAAAAAGCAAAAGATATACTAGCGCGTAGGTAGGACCACACACGTGCCCCACCATCTCCCCCCACGCAAATAACTAAGGCGTAACCGTTTACTATACTCACGGGTCCCTCCTACTTACTACCTACAGTTGTGTACTTTTTTATTAACATCTTCAGCTCTAATCAGGTCTAAATACGATCTACCATTATAAATACCATTCTTTCCATCGTTAACAGCGCGATAACCTTAAGCACCTACTTGCATAGATCGAAGCTTTTTGTTTGTTTTAAGTTAAGGTGTATTAACTCGTTTCATGGAAATCTAGGTAAATACAATTAGTACGATGTCTAACCATGAAATTAGAAAGCTAACGCATCTTTGGAAAAAAAATACGTTCAATGTACGAGTCCAAAATATTTTACATTCAGCATTGTTATAATTAAGGAGCGTGAAATATGGCACCAGTCAATTGTGTCACAGCTTCGCGACAATACAGCGTTTAGGGAAAAGGACCCAAAACAAACAAACAGCACACAATCAAACGTATAAAAATACTCTGGCACAATGTTTAGAGCAGCCAGCACGTCATAATAAGGCAGTTGCTATTGTTACGCCGGCTGTAAATCATACAGCTCGAAAAGAATGGCACACCATAAATAAAGGACCCGAAATCGAATACGACGCTCCGTTGGGACACTTTTTGGTCCCGCAGAGTGGATTTTAGTGGCAGAACAAATTAATCAATGAGGTTGCAATAAAATTGATTTTTTTTGTCGCCATTTATAAAAAAATAAAAGAGTAATTGTTATTATTAAGACTATAAACATAAGTAAACTTTAATAAAAATAAATGTCTTAAAATATTCAATGATAATATAAAGTAAAACTTATGTTATATTTTCTAGAGGTACCTAGTAAATCATTTTCAAATGATAATGTAAAGTTTTTAAATGATTATATAAATGATGGAGTGTAAGAAAAACTTATGTTAGATTTTAAACTTATTGAAAAGGCAATGGTAAAATCTTGGTAAAATTGATGATACGAAAACTTTAGCGAGCATAAATGTCCTAACATTTGTTGTTGATAACCGTAATCTATTAACAACGTTACCTATAACGACTGGTAATAATTCTAATTTATCGGCGTTTCGGTCTAAGTAAAATAGGAGCCGCTCGAAAATATTGAACTCCACGGCCACTTATAATTTTTATAGGTTCGTAAGAAAGCAATTAAACTTGAGCATTATGATAGTATTGAAGAATTTAACGCGGTCGACGTTGTTATGGCTGGTGTTTAATGGTTCAGTGCACCCCTGAATAAACAAGCCTATTCGAAGTTAAATTTGCTTGCACCGGATATGGCTCCCACTCGAACGTATCCATCATGTGCCTTTAAATGAAGACTTAAATGCCTATCCAACTCTACTCTTGCCACTTGAAAATCCAGTGCCATCGCTGCGGACAAAGAATTATTATTCGCTAGAAAGGATGCGGTCGACCTCACTTATTTTATGATCAGTAAATCTTGCTGTTATGAGCTTCTAAATAATAACATTTTATTGGCCTCCGTCACTGGGATTGACGAATGCCTATTTTACGCTTTATGGTCGATCGCGGCATATAGTGTCCTAAGATTTATGTCTATCCCTGAAGTTTACTGCTAATGTAATGTGCTGGGCTTCGATCGTAATATACGTTAAAAACCTCTGGAAAGACATGTTGTTGTATTGTTTTTTTTTTTTTAAATAAGAACTCGTTAAACGTTGTTTATCCCAAGGAAATGTCAAATCGATTAATAATTTTAACATTTCTTTTAGCAATAATAATATATTACCATACATATTTGTAAGATAACCATCAGGTCGTTCGTACCTTATCTGTTTGGACCACCATGAGCGTTTCAACCCAGCGGGGATTTGGCACGTTTAAACAATGCTGAAGTGATATCTTTATGCTGAGGATGTGTGTTATTTATTTCTGTTTGCTGTTTGGCCTTTAGTGGTTTATGAATAGTTTTTCCAGTAACTGACAAAACATCTTGACGTGAATTGATCGAGGATTTTAAGTCGAACAAGCTTGGAAGTGAATTCGTATGTATCTCAGCGTGAAGTAAGGATGTTGTAGCGACTCATGGCCCCGCGGGTTCTATGCCTCCTGCGGCGATCCGATTCAGGACCCGCATGTTGTAAAATTTAAATTTTAAATCCGAATTCGTTTTTGTTTATGTATGTGTATAGCGTACACAATAGTCTTGTTTAAAGAGAATAAAATATAGAATTATAAATACCAAATATATATTTTCATTTATTACGACACGAATGTTTCGATGAATTGGCATTTATTTTATCGTGTGTGTTGTGAACCAATACGGCACTCGATATTTCGATATTTGCTTCAAAAGTCTTGCTCGAGTAAATACCGAATCACCCTCACGGGCGTCGAACACTGGGAGTTGTTGAGTGAGAAAATACACTTTTGGGAAGCAGTCGTACAAAACAAATATTGTTAGAATCCGTTCTGAGGTGCTCGTGAACAAATATTAGGATACCCTACAGAGGTCATTATTACTATCCGACGGTGGTCAGTTCGTACATTTGAAATTTTATTTCCAGGAACTATTGAAATACGATATTTAACTATTTCCTCGATGTAATGTCGCTGCGTTGTGTTCCCGCAATCGGGTTAAGCTTTATTTCTGGCTCAGTTAACATACCAGCGTTCCGGGCACCAATAGCATTAATGGGCTGCGGCGTTTATTTAACCGATCTAAACTCGATTTGTTACGGCTGCGTTTGGATATTTGGACTATAACTCAACTGTGCTAATCACTCTTTGACAGTGTATTTAAAAAATGTTTTTTTTTTAAATATACTTATAGAAGTAACATTCACTAAATAATTCTTAAATGACGAATTATAATTAATTACAGCGATAAAAATATCTCTTTTGAGTCTAAATATGGTCGCTGCTCGCCACAAAAAATAAATAGAAAGGAGCGTGTGTCGCAGTTCTCAGATTACATCTCAGTTAAGTCGTGAGTTTGGGACATGCGTGGTTGTGAGCAAAAGTCACGATTTTACCTGGACAAAAGGACCTAAACAAGTTTATGCAAATATTGTTCAATAAACCGAAGTTCAGAATGGATTGACAATTCCGTCCCTCCGATATAGATCCACGAAATGAAAAAAGAGTCACGTTATGCGGGCTCTTCGTAAAATGTGCATGTAATAAAGGAACGGAGAATGCCAGTGAGGTGTGGGTGCGCGATTTGCAATGTTCTTTTTCATCCGCTCATGCAAATTCAATTCCGTCTCGGAAATCTCCGAGGATACAGCGATTGGAAATGTTTACTTTAGTCTTTTTTTTAATTTATTTTTAACTGTCTGTTTCTATCGTGGGTGGTGTGGAGTATCATAACTGTTTTATTGTTTTGCAAAAGTGGAAATAAATGTCTATCTTAACAGAATCGAGTGGCTATGAGGTTATTATATTATAGTCAATGTTGTTATTTTTTGCTAAATTATATTTCAATCAGTTTCTGTATTTTCTACCTCATTAAATCCTCCGCATTTAGTGCGTGTTTTGTTTGGCGAGCAACTTTTTCAATTCATTGGGAGCGTGCTCGATACTTTTGTTTGTTTTCGGTGGACTATACTGTGACTATACCGTTGTTTTTTAACGTACCTATAGTTTTATATTGTGTGATGGAAATCTGGGTTTTTATTTGCGTTCATTTGCCGCTGTGTCGTGACTTAGTATAAAGGGAATAAGTTAGGGTCGTGTTACTCGTGCGTTATTTTTTGAACAGTAGCTCCGATTTTAATATGAACTGGTTTAAATTTTATTGCCTGTAGTATTATTTATTTAAGATTCAAAATTAATCACATCCGAAAAACAGAACTCTCTTGTTAGCGTGTTCTTAATTTTGATTTATTGTGTGTCGTTTTTATGAACATGAATTAAACATAACACATAATTAAATGAAATACGAGTAAACTTCTTACTGACTTCCAAGCTTATAATTAACAGTAATTGATACTTCGCTTTATTTCATTAACATAACCAATTAAGCAAACTTGTGAGTTTGATAAATAATTATGAATGATTTATAGAATAAAAGACTCGGGAAGGTTTCAGCTATTTCGTTTTTTGACCTGTCTAATAAGGATATGTAAAATACCGTGTAAGATCTATGATAAACATCATATTTCAACGGAGAAATGAATGTTTCGGTGTTGTAGAAATATTGAGAACATATTGAATGTGACTGGGGCTGATTGACGGCAATTCGAGTCGGTTATCTGAAGGTGCTTGTTGGGATAATACGAGCAATCTATCTCGCAGTAGTCGGCACCGCATGATGGATCTGTGATGGGCTCACGACTCGTTTTGTTGTTGTTTTGCTTTATTGATAAACGCTTTGAGACGCCTCCTTTCTGTATTGGTGCCTTGTTATGTTTGAATAGCTTTTTACAAGGTTGTTACTGGCCGATGTTGTGATGATGATTGAAAACGTTATCTTTTATCTTTTTTAACCGACTTCAAAAAAAGGAGGAGGTTATCAATTCGGCCGGTATGTTTTTTTTTTTTTTTTTATGTATGTACACCGATTACTCCGAGGTTTCTGAACCGATTTACGTGATTCTTTTTTTGTTCGATGCGGGATGGTGTCGAATTGGTCCCATAAAAATTTTATTCGGATAGGCCCAGTAGTTTTTATTTTATGAGCATTTTTGTCTGTATTTGTAAATGTTGCAAGTGCAAGTTTGAAGTCGGTTGTTTTTAACGCAGTTATATAGACTTGTTTTATTAAAAATGTTCAAAAAAACTTCCAGGTGGCATCCCTAGCATCACATCTATACAGCCAAGGCACAACTATAGCTGACCACTTGCAAGCTTTATACCGCGACTTCGGCTACCACGTGTCGTACAATGGATACTTTTTATTCGACGACCCGGCTGTAGTACAAAAAATATTTAATAGGATTAGAAAATATCAAAATGGTGGAGTAAGTTCAAATTGTTTTTTTTTTTTTCTTCTGTTTTTGTCAAGTTTAGTTGGTGATAAATTTATCATCATTTATTATCTATACATTTATGTACTGTCTCTAGTGCGTACTTTCATTTTAAGCGTGCTGTCCCTAACAGTTAACTACATCGTTGAAAATTTAAATTCCAAGAACGCATAATCACGTTCCCATTTAACTGTTTTTTACTTTAATAAACGTCGAGGCTCTGGGTGCTTCTCATTTCAAAGAAAATCACGTAGAAACAAAATAGCGATGTTATTTATTACGAGTTGAGGTACGTGTTCGCCTGAGTTGATGTTTATCGACGCGTGATAACGTTATGAATGTTGTCTATTGGCATTCGAGGTTGAAATATAACGAGGTATGGCGTGCGTAGGCTTCAAATGTTGGTGATAAGGATCGTGGTGCGGGGTGCTTCTCCAGCTTTCACTGGCGTGTCAGAGAGTGCCCAATGACCGCTGTTGTTACAGCTTCCCACGATAACGTCCATGTTTATGTGCGCGCGCGCCGACCGCCATGTTTGTTTTATCTCGATCCAACGCTCGAGCGTGTTAATAAATGTCTTGTATTGGAAAAAAGTCTTATCGTCCTTTTTTATGCCCACCGTATGTTTTATTTAGACATCGGTTATTAATAATAATGGATCCTTCAGGGTCGTTAGATCAAAATTTAAGATCCACAACAATCAACATGTAGTCAGTTTTTTATGCGAGTTTGTTTTGTTTTTTGTAAACGTCAGTTGTTCGGGTCTTTTATTGGAGTTTCGAGTAGGGGACGTGTTTGTATTTCATATTCAAAACAGATGTCTAACCTGCGTTGATTGCTGGGAAATTAATTGAATATGTTTTATTTATTATACGGTCGCGTTGAATTATGTGCATGTATAAACATTCCCACATTATAATATTTTGGTCCTTGTCAGTGTCAGGTGCGTGGTACGTGACAGTCACGTCGGTGGACTCAGGTTTCTACCTGAATTTTGATATAGTGTTTTTTATAAAAGCCATTTATGAATGCATTCAGAAGCTGAGTTTAGATGTGTGAAATGCTTTCTAAATTTCTATTTTAATTATAGATACGTACAACGAAATAGTAACTGAATGTAACCACATAATTGGATATTTTTTTGGGGATTTTCACGGCTCGTTACTGAGATGGAACCAATTGTCCATCCTGGAGTTGGTGTCGAAGACAGGTAGACGTCATTACGTGTATCAAAGCGACAGATGCCCTTCGATACCATTCCGTCACGTAAATTCAGAGAGGCGTGTAATTGAATCTCATCAAGTGGACTGAGACAAATTTAATCGGATGTCTTTTTAGTTTTTTTATGCACTTATTTTTAGTAGGTATAGTTAATTACGTTAGCGTATTGATTGCTGCAAAAATAAGGTCATACAAAAAAAAATAGTACATTAAATAACATTATTTAATAAAAAGCATTGTGTAAATAATAGTTATGAAGTAAATTCCTACATACTAGGTACTTATATGTTTCTCTATATAGCTGGTGACCGTGCACGGCCGGCACGGCGGGCGGTGCCGCCGGATCCCGGCCTCAGGCCATGTTCTTTTTGCCCATTGTTTACTTTACACGGCAGTGTTAAATTTTTATGATTCCTGACTGACGGTATATTTTCTGAGCGGCTGCCAACTCGATAATTCTCAGTTGCGTACGATTCTCGATTATCGTTTTATTTATGGGACAAGACGGGTACGTGTTCGATTGCACGATTAATTTAGATTCATAACGCCTGGAGTGGAGCTATATTCGTGACTCATTTCAGTACTTGAAAGTTGAAACTAATGCTTTAAAGCAGCGTTCATTAATTAGTCTTAAACAAAGCCGAATATTTCACAACTTCAAGGTATTGTAGGTAGTTTTGTTTCCCAAATTATTACTATTTTACTATTCTATTATATGTTCATAATATACTTAAAATGATTATTATATTGTATTTCGAAAATAAAATTTTGCTCATATTTTTAGGCTTTGCATAACTTAGTATTTTAAGGTGTCAGGAAAGATCCATGGAGTGTATGACACTAAAGACCGGTGCTTACATGATAGGAAGGTAAAGCTAGATGGTAGGGTGTAAACAGTAAGTTGAGCACGGTTGCCGGCGACGTCGAGTGCCCTCCACGCCTCTCCGGGATTGCTCTCTCGAAATAAACGATTTAAATTCCCGGTACGGTGGTTTTTTCTTTAATTCCAAAAAGTACGGTACTATTTTGATGTGGGTATAGCTAGATCTGTTCGTAATTATCCTGTACAAATTCTTCTATACACCTTTTATATCTTGGATAAAAATCATTACATAACAGCTGAAAAGAGGCGAGTAAAATTTAGACGGACACTAAATATTGGTCTTTGCGAGAACGAGTTCCTTGGCTTATTTATAAGTTCTTGAAACAGTAAATTATCATTTTAAATGGCGAGCGCTTGTAAGCGTTTCTGTCGTGTTGCACAAACTGAATTTTTAAGAATATATTTGAGTTGAGTAGAATTCAATAACTACAAAAATTCAGGCGTTATTTAAAGCAAATATGAACTTCTTAGCAAATATATTTCCATGAAAGCTTTACGCAAACATCTTCAAAGAACAGGTAACCAAACACGCTGGTGTCATTAAATGTCAGAAAAGAATTATGTGTCTTTTTCAATATTTCCCTTTTGATCCATTGAAATGTTACATTTTTTAGCCCTAACCTTGCATTTTTTAGAGGACGCAATTTTGTTTTTTTGATGTGTAGGGGGGGTCAGTGTGAAGCTAAAACCAAGTTTGTGGGGTCGCCACCCTTGTCCCACGGCCGCCATCTTGAAAATAGCGGTTGAAATGGTTTTTACGATATATCTCTTAAACTATTTAACTGATAAAAAAATATCGTTAACATTATTTGTTGCAAATTAAATTCTCTACAACTTTGGTGTAGTAACTTTTAGTCGTAGAACTATAAATAAAAAAGTTATAAGCGAAAATGTTCAGAAATTAGAGCCATTTATATTTTTCAATAAAACTTTTTTTTATCATTTTACGAAGAAATGATATCAGACCATTTTTGTAGATTGTTTTTCGAGGAACAACTTTTATGTACAACATTTTTTCATAACGTCAATAACTAAGGTTTTACAGCGCTCTGAAGTGAGTACTATTTTTCAGTACTCTTAACTATACATATATTGGCTATTGGCTCTTTTCTCATACTCCAGAACAATAGAAGCACACTGCAGAACATTTCAGACCTGCTTTTCGACGTAAAAAAAAGTCGCGCTTCCAGACTCTACCTCCTGGGTGGTGGGGAAAAGATTCAATAATTAATTATTAGTGATATTGCAAAATTAATTATTAAAAATATTATAATAACAAAAAAAACCATTACTGATGACAAATTATTATTAGTACACACATTATATAAGTATACTGTATAGTTCAGAGTACTGAAAATTAGTACTCACTTCGGAGCGCTGTAAAACCTTAGCTATTTAATTAATGAAAAAATGTTGTATATAAAAGTTGTTCCTCGAAAAACAATCTACAAAAATGGTCAAATATCATTTCAACGTAAAATTATAAAAAAAAGTTTTATTGAGAAATATAAATATCTCTAATTTCTGAACATTTTCGCTTATAACTTTTTTATTTATAGTTCTACGACAAAAAGTTGCAGGATCAAAGTTGCAGAGTATTTAATTTGCAACAAATAATGTTAACAATTTTTTTTTATCAAATAAATAGTTTAAGAGATATATCGTAAAAACCATATCAACCGCTATTTTCAAGATGGCGGCCGTGGGACAAGGGTGGCGACCCCACAAACTTGGTGATAGCTTCACACTGACCACCCCTACACATCAAAAAAATAAAATTGCGTCCTCTAAAAAATGCAACCCCAAATGTAACTTTTCAATGGACCATTTCACCGAGCCTTATAACCTTTCTAAGTTCCAAAGTAAATATTGGTTGCTTCTGTACCATACATTGTACAAATCCTCCCTGTAATGCCGTATGGTTTGACAATATTTGCTGAGCGCTATTTGACATACGTGTTGGTTTGTTCTGTTATTGGACACCTCTATTCTATGCACATGTTTGACTCAAGCATTTTCAGGAATCGACCCAACCACTATTTGAACACCTGGTATTCTCAAAACTATCCTTACATAAACTATAATATTCAGTAGCGGAGTCGATAAGAAGCCGTTTTCTTATCAATAAGATAAGTTTGAAAATAAATCTCATATCGTAATAACACGGCTCGTGATAAGGAATCGATTTTACAACGAGGGCTACCGTGCGATAACCCCGGGTACGAGCTAATCCCTTGATAAGGAAATGCCTGCATACTGAGTGCACGTGGGTCGAGTTGATAATTGCTATAATACAAGACAAATTTGTTACAGCCTTATCCGGTTACATTGCGATACATATCACGGGGTTTAATTGGCTGCTTGAGTTGTTGAAGGCATGGGTGGGGTTTTTGTTTAGTTTCAAATTACTTTCGTCAGCTCTGTGCGCTGGGGTGATGAGAAATTGTTCGGGTGTTTTTAAATGTTTCTTTAGTTCAGTTGCTTATCTGGTTACACGTAACATTACAAATAAGGATTCATCGTAAGCAATCAAAGTTGTATCTTTACTTTTAAGCGTCTGTAAAGGTCGTAATCACTGATAAGAAAAGGAAAACAACAAAAGTGTGTTTCAGCTATGTATAAACTATGTACAGCAATTTACTCGGAGTATATACCCATAGGGCAGTAAATAGAGAGTCAAAGCTAACTAGCCTGTAACCACATTCAATGTTTGTGATGGTGTTAGACAATCACGGCTTGTTGTCGGCAATCATTTGTGTTTATACGCCTGTCGGACTCACGATTCGTTTAACCTGACGGTTATGTAAATATGTATAACCAGTTGGAGAGATTGTTTCCTCGACTATCTCTATGGTAATGTTATTGGAATTTGAGACTTTATAATTTGATTAGTATTTTATTGATTATTGATGCACTATCAAGATGCATTTTGGACAACATCGCATACAACTAGAATATTATTTCATGTTTAAGAAATAAGGAATTCAAATTAATCTGATCAAACATATTAGATCTTACAGATTTCATGTACTTACGTATTTTTCGTCGAGCTATTAACATATTACAATTTATGTCTAAACTAGCTTTCCGCCTGCGGTTTCGCCCGCTTTGTCTAAAACATAATAAATTATATACTAAAACCTTCCTCTTGAATCACTCTATCTATTAAAAAAAAACCGCATCAAAATCCGTTGCGTAGTTTTAAAGATTTAAGCATATATAGGGACAGAGAAAGCGACTTTGTTTTATACTATGTAGTGAAGGTTCATTAAGACGTGGTCACGACAATAGTGCAAGACGTTTATTAATATAAACGATCCAAATGAGTGAGACATCATAAAATACGTAACAAATGCGCTCTACTTTTTATTTCAAGGAGCTTTAACCTGATTCTTATTCAAAACAAAACAATAAAGAGAAAATGGTAGTTTCCGTTTGTATAAAGACACAGTCACGATTAAAAATAAACAAAAAGTGTAAGTTTGTACGAAGTTGTCTGAAAGTTGCGAAAAAGTGATAATTAAGTGCCGACTAATGTCTTTTACTTTGCTTTTTCGCTCTTTTGAAAGTGCTCATTGCATTTTTAATAGCTAACTTTGTGTTGATAAACGTTTCTGATGAAACTTAATGCGAATTTCGTGGTAATGCAGCTTTATGAGATATTCTGGGAATTATTTTGATACATTTTTATTCATGTAAGCATATTTAAATTTAAATTAGTTGTGTGAATTAAATGATCATCATAACGAGATAATTAATTAAGTTGGTTCCCAAAAAACATTCCTATATCTGTTTCACAAACATTCCTATATAGTTAAATTATAGAAACAAGATAAATCAATAAGTAACATATATTATAATTCAATCATGTTCGGTTTGCCGGTGTTAATCTCCGATGAAATATTTCGTATTTCCCCATAAACCAGCAGCCAGCGTCTCGATAGCGCTTACAAATAGGGCATGTTTATTGTAACAATAACATTTTGTTAATGTATATTACACTCCCGTTACGCAATACTCACAATTAACGATCTTGATTATCCGGCGCCATATTTATTTGTACTAAACAAATCGGGCCATTTCTGTGAGGTAAAACAAATATTTACCAGCACTAGATACACTGGTACTGGAGTCGACAAATATTTTGGTAAACGGTTGAATTCAGAGGCGGCTCGTGACAAAATTTTATGGGTGTTCACTTGAAATAAAACACTGAAAATACATGGTGTAAAGCAGTACAATTAATTAAAAAAATACTTATGAATTAAATGGTACCGAGATTGTGAATGTTTTTTCATCTTGATTGAAAGATGAGCTAAGTCGTCAACGCCCGTTTCAGTCCAAGCACTCTCACCTCCGCAGGCCGCGCCCGCTTCAAATAAAAGACACGGAAAACAAAATAGTTTGTTGCTTTCATCACAACCACACAACCACGGTGTTTTCACATATTGTTCGGATTTAAACACACGCGTATATGTTTTCGTTTTTGTCGTACATTTTTGCGTAAGTTCAAGTTCAGGCCGTGGCGGTCCCTTTGGCGGTCCCTTAGCTTTCAATTCAAGCCGAATTTGTAACGGTTTAACACACTTTTTAATGAACGCCACATTATAATTGTCCATTTTAATTTTTAACACTCACAAGTAATACTGATAACTACAGGCTATTTCAACAGTCAACACGTATCTTATGATTTTAATTAGAAAATTCCCGAATTTGCATTCGCGCGCGTGCAGTCAAGTTGCCTCGAGTGTTTGTTTATATAGGAGTGGCAACGTCGCGCGCAATCGCTGTCCTGTGTACGGGGTCCGGGCGCGCGGTAAAAACGAACCGGCAACGTTTGCGGGAGCGCCGCTCCGAATTTTGCTATTTTTTCATAGAAAATCTTCTGTTTCACGCGCCAGGACTCTGGCAAACTCTCTCTTTCACTCCTATTGGATTTCGTATTAGGAAATGTACTAAATATTTTTTCATTGGAGCGCAATCGTGAGCGCTCCGCTACGCGCGTTATTAATACAGTATTATACCTACAGGTGTATGGGATGATGGAATGATGGATATATTCATTGGTATTGCCAGTAGTTTTGCACGCCTCATAAGCGAAGCGTTGAGGTGGGTACTACCACAGTCTAATATATTTATACTGTGGTACTACTGTCACTTCGCGCAAAACATCCGATTTTTCAAACTTAAAATGTCTTTATGTATCATACATTGCACTTGTAAGATAATACATACACACACATATTAAGAAAAAACACTATTTTTAACATTCATGATATTTTTGATGTCATTTTTGTTATTTAAACTAGTTAAAAAACAGTTTAAAAAAGTTCTGTCTTGGACGTCCGTGTGTCTGTATGTGCGGAGGATTTTCTTGTTAACACGATAGCGACCGAAATACTTTACTAATCGAGTCTTTTTTTTTCTCTTACGCTTGAGTATGCTCAGGAATAGAACCCTTTCATTTTTCAGGGTCTGATTCGATGTGGTTTAATTGTTATTAAATAAACAAAAAAAAATATCGACTGTTCTCCATAATTTTAGTATATCTATATATATTCTTTATTTACACCATATAGGTACATAAAAAAAAAA
>CAJQZM010031788.1:0-12521 GCA_907164665.1 Colias nastes | reverse complement strand
TTTATTTATTTATTAGACACACCAATAATGACTCAATTAATACAATTTACAGAAGTACATTTAATAATAGGGAATATGCATAAAATTTGAAATGGCCTAAAATATTTTTTTCTCGAATACTTATTATCGTAATATTATAATGAAAAGGATTTTTTTTTATTTACTTATTATTTAAACCCCCAAAATAATATTCAAAAAGTGCAAAATAAGGGAGCGAAATTCAAACTTCCAAAACGCGCCACCATAGGTCAAACGAAATGTGACGTCATCTGACACGACATTATGTTCATCACTCTACAGTAAACACTAAGCTAAACACCCACTGGACACGCAAAGCGCGCGCAAAATGGCGGCATTTGAACTGCTTAAATTTTTTAAAAGTTTTAAATTTCATTTTTTAAAATATCTAGAGTATTTTGAAGCCCATTAATATTTTTTTTCTACGTTATAAAATAGTAAAATATTAATTTAAGACAAAAAAGAAAAACATGAATATTCCCCATTATTTCAAAAAAAGTCTCAATTATGAAACTTAATATCAAAATAAAAACTAATTTTTAACGTATTTTATTCACAGTGAGCGCCTGGTCGGACTACAAGCACAGATGCGACTGCCTTACTCCGCGGACCGTTTGCGCGCAGCAGAGGAAGCAATTGCTTAGGTAATATGAATAACTAGCTGTGCCCCGCGGTTTTACCCGCATTGCTCCGCTCCTGTTGGTCTTAGCGTGATGATATATAGCCTAGCCTTCCTCGATAAATGAAAGAATTTTTCTAATCGGACCAGTTGTTTCTGAGATTAGCGCGAAACAAACTTTTCAGCTTTATAATATAGAAGAAGATAAGTATATAATTATTGCGAAAATGTGAAAAGTTTGTATGTATGTACGGGGTGAGCTCAGGAAGTGGTGAAATTTTTTGCAGCAAGGCAGATAACATTTTTTCCGTATCATATTATGTGCTATTTTTGCTTTCAAAGTTTTTAATGTCTTATTTTTTACAATTATTTGGATGATATGTGCATCAATTCTAGAAATTAGTGATGATTTTTTTTTTCTTAACCCCAAATAACTGTATATATTTGATATTATATCGTATGGTTTTGTCCATTGCGCCGTTTGTTTTTTAAGAAAAATATTTTTATCACGTGTAAATTAACGGTGTTACTTACAGGATCTCCTTTTTCGGCATGATGCATGCTGTCAACAAATACAATGGGAAGGACGATCTCTCTGATGAAAAGGTTTGTATATTTTCTACCTTAAAAGTTTAAAAAAAAACGACAATATGTTAAGGTGATTGCTACGATCTGTTCCCAGCCAATGTCCCGCTAGATGGCGCTGAATTCTACATTTCTAGTTTATTTGAGTTTTTGCGTAATTGGAAAAGATTAAGGTCGTAGGAATAGTCATGGCGGTTACTAAATATTATATTTTATTGAAATATGTCATATCATTGCCTTAAAATCCACCCAATTCGGTAAAAAAATGCATTATAACATCTGTCATTGCATACAGGGTCGTTTACACACACAGACGTATACAAAAATGATAAAGATTTAAGTCTAGATGGCGTGAATGTAAAACAAGTAGGATTGTTATAAAAATAAAAGTTATATTTGTTGGCGTAAACTATTTTGTTGTAATTTTGGGAAATAAATAATGTCAAAATTGATTACAATAAAACGCAGTTTTATTTTATTACATTACACTATTGTTTTTTTTATCAAAACATGTATTTGAAGTAGCATATACCTATGATATAATATTATGCTAAGAATAATTATTCATACAACAACAAATCTAAAACACTATTTACTATGGAAAAAAACCAGGAAGGTGAAAAAGATATTTACGATTTCGACGCACTCGACTTTTAGTAAAATATAGTAGGTAAAAATTAAACAATGGTAATGTAAATTCTAAACAAACTACTACCAAAATACAATTAGAACAAAAATCATTTGACTTGTTTATTTCACCCAGAGGCCAGAGGCGGCTCGTGACAAAATTGTATAGGTGTTCACTTGAAATAAAACAACGAAAATACAATAGCGTTCGGGATGATTTATTACAAAAAAATGAGCACCACATTTTATAAATGTCTATAACACTAAAAATTACAAAGTACAGGCTATTTCAAAACGAATTCAATGACTAGGTATCAATAATTAGTAAATCACCGAATTTGCATTCGCGAGCGTAGGTATCCATAGTGTTTGTCACTGACGGTCACTGACCTCTATAACTTATAGTTATAGAGGTCAGTGGTGTTTGTTGTGTAAACATGTATGTATTTGAGTAGTTAGTAGCATATTATATTCTGAATTTCTGATCCATGCCTATTCACTCAAAACTAATAACACTAATGATTTGTAACAGTAAATTATTTCAATAGGTAGGTATTTGAACATTTCCCAACAAGACGTAAGAATAATTATTCGTAGGTATACAAGATACAATAACAAATCTAATACACTATTTATTATTTTATTATTTACTAGCGGTCCGCCCCGGCTTCGCCCGTGGTACATGTTTACGTTTTCTCTCCATAAGAAGTAATAGCTAGAGAGCTAGCGCAAAGCTACCTGTATGTATTTGACCAGACCTGGATTTTTGTGTGTTGATTCCCCTATACCTACTATACATGAGATGAGGAGTCACTAAGCCCAGAGTGGTGGACGGGGCGCGCGCTTAGGTAAGACAGGTGGAAATTTTTGGCGAACTTTGAAACCATTTGACCACGTCTGCCATTTTGATATTTGAAAATAGATTATTATTACTATCGGAAAATAACAATGGCAGACCATTATCACGCGGATAACATTCTGGCAGACACTTATGAAAGTGCTGAAAAAAATACAATTTTGAAAGTATTTGACCAGATCTGCCATTCATATATTTTATTTATTAGGGTCTTAAAAACTTATTTTCGAAACGGCAGACATTTTCATTGCGTACAGACTTCAGCAGTCAACAAGACTTAGCTTCTACATGGTCAGATGTATATATGTATTACGTTCCCTGACCTTACATCAATGATTTACTTTATTAATGTTTTTATGGTCATTTACATTTAATTTTGAAAACTATGGAATAAAATTTATAAATTTGATGATACAAAACTAAATATACATTTGTAAAGAATCTCAAATATAAAGTTGTGTTGCAAATAACAAATCATCATTTAAATATTTAGTTTATTTCTTTATCAATTACAAAACAACATAAAAAAACACGCATGCATTTATTGAAATGTTCATTCATCATCACTATCGTATGGCGTTGTGTGACTCGTCTTCATAATCCATTGAATCGGATTCTGTAAAAGTAAAACGTAAATTATATAATAAAAGAAATGAGTAAAGTCAAAAATAATTATTAAAGAGTTAATCATTATAAACTTACCTAGTAAGGCAATGCCTTTGATGTCGCACGATGCCGCCGCGCCGCCAGTGTATAATTATAGGTATTAATTATAGGTACTTCTGCTGCTACATGAAAATATGCTAGGGTTGCAACAAATGGGAAATAAAACAATTGTGATTATTACTATTATGATGTAATCATTTATTCATATGTACATTCAAAACAATTGCGATTATTAAATCTGATGTAATTATTTTTTCATAAATATATAATTATTATTAATTACATAATATATTGCACTGTGAAATATTTACGTATCACTTTATTTTTGATGTTCTTAATTGTCTTTTATAAAATTTAAGTGACGCATTCGCATTGGGATCAACAATCCGATAAGAAAAGAATGGAGACAACATATACATAGCTTTGATTTCAATTCTACAGATACAAAATATACAATCTATCTAAAATGATACAACGGATGTTTCCTGCGTTTTCTCGTCAAAATACCGAAACAACGTAATTATTGTATAGTAGTTGGGCGTGAAAGTAAAAAAACAAATGAAAAGTGTTTTCCATATGATTATTTATTAAATTTACGCGAAGAATAATTTCAACGATACAATTTAGTAACCGAGAATTCAGAGGATTAAAGAAAATACCTGCCTGATCATTTTATCAAACTCTAAAAGAATTATGGTTATTTCGCATCACTCGGTTTATTAGTTTGGTAATAATTATTAAAGGTAGTTACAACCCTAGCCATTGAGTCGAACGGTAGGCAACACAATATCGACTTTGTGCGGGTACATATGGTACATTTCTTCTTGCTGTGAAGCGTAATTATTATTATTAAGATTTTTTAGGCTATTTTGAATCAGCTGTTCTAATTTAATTCTAGAAATTTATTAAAACGTGATTTTTTTAAAAGTATATTATGAGTTTATAAATACCTCAACCAATAGTTATTGTGTCCTATCCTCATTTCTTTATATCTTGGTAGTTAACTAAAGTGTTAAATTTACATAACCTCAACAACAACATTTACACTGCCACTGCACTAAAACTAATATGGAATCCATCACACAGTCTATTGATCAGATGTTTGAAGTGTTTAACCACAGAATGGATGAGTTCCAAAAGGATCTCCAGACAATTTCAACAGCCCCAATGGGTAGCCCGTCTTCTAAATTAGCGTCTGACTTTACAGTCTTTCGCACATTTGTCTTGACATCACTACAGTGTCTACAGTCTGAGGTTATCCTCCTGAGTAACAAAACAAAAGTACCTACGACGGACGACCACGCTTCGAGTTGCCAAACACACAGCCAAACAACAATAATGAGTAATAAATTGTTTACAAAAAAAACAAGTTTTCCATTTTTCTGTATGAGTAGACAGAACTTCAAAACGCCACCTGCTACGGTTTATATTATGAACGATGGTTATAAAAATAAAAGTTATATTTGTTGGTGTAAACTATTTTATTGATCAATAATTTTGGAATTAACTGTCAACATTGATTACAATAAAACGCAGTTTTATTTTATTACACTATTGTTTTTTTATCAAAACATGTATTTGAAGTACCATATAATATTATGCTGATCCAAGCATTTTCACTCAAAACTAATATCACTAATGATTTGTAAAAGTAAATTATTTCAATATACATTTCATAACCAACAAGTAAGAATAATTATTATTATTCCTACCTACAACAACAAACCTAAAACACTATTTACTATGGGAAAATAACCAGGAAGGTGAAAAACATTATATTACCTATTATTTACGATTTCGACGCACTCGACTTTTAGTAAAATATAGTAGGTAAACATAATATTATGGTTTTGATTTTTGCTACTAGTATAAGAAAACTGCGTGTTCAAACTACTTGTTTGTCTGTCTGAAAATTCGGAAGTACTTTGGTAGTTTACCGATTTATAATAATATTGTATATATCGTTGTTTAAAAAATATTCAAACACAATAAAATATGATATACTGATTTATCACTGGTTTCAGTGATGAACTGATGAGTCAATGTTAGCCACTATACTTTCGTCATACGTGTGTATGATTGATGTGATTTGCAACGTGGTGATATTTCAGAAAAATCACGGGTCAAATTGTCCCACCGAAAATATAACTGCGTTATAAGAATAACTATACCTACGATAAATTATACATAATACAATATAGTCTCAAATGCATACTAGTGAAATATTTTATTTGAATCAATAAAATAAAAAAAAAATAAAAAATAATAATAATACAAAAATAAATTCACAACACAAGAAAATCCGCGCGCAAATCATAGCGCGTGACAATGAAATCAAGAACTTTCGAGCCGACGCGACGCGGACGACGAAGGAGCCTAACAAAAGTACGGTCTACAATCATAGGCGGCTCGTGACAAAATTGTATGGCCGTGTTCACTTGAAATAAAACAACGAAAATAGGTACCTACAATAGCGTTAGCAGTACAAAAAAAATGAGCACCACATTATAAATGTCTATTTATACACTAAAAATTATAGAGTATTTCAAAACGAATTCAATTATTATTTAGCAATAATTAGAAAATCCCCGAATTTGCATTCGTGATCGTATTCATAGTGTTTGTCTACACTAATATTATAAAGAGGAAAACTTTGTTTGTTTGTTTGATTGTAATGAATAGGCTCATAAACTACTGGACATTTTACCAATGTTTGCAAGTTTGTGATTACTTTGATAGTTTACCGATTTATAATAATTGTATACTTATATCATTGTTTAAAAATATTCAAACACAATATGATATAGGTACTGATTTATCACTGGTTTCAGTGATGAACTGATGAGTCAATGTTAGCCACAATACTAATCACTTTCGTCATACATGTGTATGAACTATGATTGATGTGATTTGCAATGTGGTGAAATTTCATAAAAATCACGGGCCAATTTTTTGTTTTGAATCCCACCGAAAATACATATATTACTAATTGCGTTATTAGAATAATTAATTACTATACCCACGATCAATTATTACAATTTACAATATAGTCTCAAATGCATACTAGAGAAATATTGCAATTTGAATCAATTAAAATGCATAGCATACAAAAATAAATTCACAACACAAGAAATTCCGCGCGCAAATCATAGCGCGTGTCAATGAAATCAAGAATGTAATTTTATATCAAGCCGACGCGACGCGACGACGCGGACGACGCCGAACTAAAGTAGTACCTACAGTACCATTTACCTTCAGTGTACAATACAGTTTACAGACCTACGACCGACGGACGAACAATAATGAGTAATAAATTGTTTACAAAAAAAAACATAGTTTCTAAGGTCATTAGTTTTATTTTATTTTATTGTTATTTTCTTTGAACGATTGGAAATGAAATTACTCAATTTTTACACAGAACTTTGATTTATTAGAATTATGCTCATTATGTATAAGATAACGAACGCGAATGCACGACATCTAGCGTCAATGTCTAAACATCGCCTTTCGTTTAGACATTGACGCGCTAGATCTGTAATAAGTATATAGTCTATGCGCTAGATGTCGTGCTTTATGTCGTGTTTCGCTTGGCAAAAGTCACGCACACTACTGTAGAAGTGTCAAATTTTTCCGGTATTTTACTGTTGTTTTTCTAAGTAAATATTGTAAATTATTGATTAAAAAGGTCGAACGCGCACACATTTCATTATAGAGAAGTGATAAAATGATTAGTTTTAAAGAAATAGTGTCTGTGTTAAGTGTTTAGAGGTAATCAAAAATGTATGGAGGGACGGTCGGTACATCCACCTTAATTTTTTTTATAACCTCCTACAATATACAGGGTGTCCCACTATCGGTATGCTAAGCGAGAAGGACCTTATAGTCTCGCATACACTGATCCCGTAAAAATACTTAACAAAATTACGTCCAAAATTTTTTGCTATTTTTTTCCTGAAAATCCATGTTTTCTTCTCTAGCTTCGCGCAGCCGGCATATAACACTTTGCTAATGTGAGCATTTTGTCTATGAAAACATAGTCTTAAACGATATCTCACGTGCGGGTGGCAAAGTTGGGCAGGTTGCTTGTTATCTGTGTACACATAGAGTTTTAAGAATTCATCTATTTGAAAAAAAAAATGCGTCTGGAATTTTATAAGTATTTTTTACGTACTCAGCGTATGCAAAACTATAACCTCCATTGGGCTTAGAATACCGACGGTGGGACACCCTGTATAATTTTATTGTAACATCACTTACATACATAAAACAACCTAATGCAAAATTATTAACAAAAGTTTTTTAATATAGTAACATTTTTTTTTAATATAAAATCAACAGCTACACGTGTTTTTTTTTTTTGTTTTTTACATCTGATACATATCTCAGGTTTTACTTGATAATTTAATATTTTGATCGAAAAAACAGTCTGCTACTCGGCAAATATTTAGCTTTATCATAATAAATTTATAAAATGGACGTAAATAATTTTCAAAATGGACGTAGTAGTTTTTGTTTTTACGTTTATTACATAAAAATATATATAAAAAAAAAAGTTTATTTATTACTAGCTCCGCTCCTGTCGGTCTTAGCATAATGATATATAGCCTATAACCTTCCTCGATAATTAATGGGCTATCGAACACCGAAAGAATTTTTCAAATCGGAACAGTAGTCGCGAGAGAGTAGAGATTAGCGCGTTCAAACAAACAAACTCTTCAGCTTTATAATATTAGTATAGATTTATTGTTTGTTTTTCAGCCGCTAAACGACGTGAAACCGGAGTGCACGGGCAGAGAGTTGCAGCATGGCGCCGGCACGGGGGCTAAGTGAGTGCAATTACTATATAAAATACATTATTAGTAGTTCATTTTTATTTATTAGAAATATTGTATTGTTTGTTTCCCAAAGATAAATAAATAAATGTAATATATAAAATTCCCGTGTCACAATGTTAGTTATCATACTACTCCAAAACGGCTGCACTCATTCTCATGAAATTTTCTGTGCATATCGGGTAGGTCTAAGAACATCTATTTTTCATACCTCTATGTGATAAGAGTAAGGCAGGACAACGTTTGCCGGGACAGTTAGTAAATAAATAACAAAAGAGCTAGAAAAATGTTTAGTTCAGATACTGATGATGATAAATTATAATAATAACATATGAGAAAGACTAGTAAAATTGGGATTTCTTTCAATAAGTCGGCTAAATTGTTTTTAGCAAATAGTTATTTGATACACAGCTGTGTTGAACTTGCATAAAAGTAATAAAATATGACACTGAAAAATTTACAATATCAGTTAGGTAGTGTTTTATTTTGTTCACAGGAAAATTTCAACGATTTTTCATACAATTTTTTCACATACAATAAAGTTTTATCCCTTTTGTTAGGAAATTACCTGCAGCAATTCATTAATATTTTTTAACATTTTTGTATGTATGGCCTTGCAGACCTCCAGATAGCATGGAACATTTGGAGTTGGTCAAGTCAACGATGGACATGGACGGCAGTGACTCTATGAGCAACGAGTTGGATGATTGTAAGTTTATTTTCTATTTTTTATGAAAATCCTACTAATATTAGGTTTGTAAGTAAAGATGGATGGATGGATGGATGCATGGATGTTTGTTACTCATTATGAATATAGTTTAATTGTAAAACAATTTATTAATTATTTATTGTTACTAATAATTAGCTTTATTCTGCGTGGTTGAGGAAAACCCACATAGTTCTCGTTTCCGTGCGATTTTCGAATATTTTTATCATACGTGTTAATCCAAGTTACCCTCTATGTGTGTGCCAAATTTCATAAAAATCGGTGCAGCAGTTTTTGCGTGAAGGAATAACAAACAAACAACAATTAATATGCAAATTTTCGCATTTATAATATTACGACGTTATAAAATCTATACGTATACCGTGTTTATAGCGTATTTAAGCTATTGCATAGCTTCTATCGCGGGCCTTGAGCGCGGGGACCGAATCCAGAAATTGCGTAACGAAAAACCTCACGCTCCCCACTCCGACGGGCGGAGGTGTGGCTTGAAGGCATAGCATGCAATAGCTTAACCGCGGCAGTCCCCGAGTGCCACACGTCTTTTTTTTCACACATTTCACTCCATTCCAGTATCCGACTCGGACACCGCGTCCGATCACACGGACCGCACGGACAGATCGCTGTCCAGCCTGTCCGGATCGACTCTGGACTCTGCGTCCGAGTTATTGGTAGCTGCAGCGTGTGCTGTAGAGGGTGGTCCAGCGGGGGAGGGGGCTGGGGAGCTGTGCAGAACTGTCCGGCACCTGATGCGCTCGATTGCGTCCATAGAGCGGCTCATGGACCGCGTGCTGCGGCACTGCGGGGACTGGCCCGCGGGCCGCGAGGGGCCGGGCGCGAGGTGGGTATATATAGCGGGGAGGGGGGTGGGAGCTGTGCAGAACTGTCCGGCACCTGATGCGCTCGATAGCGTCCATAGAGCGGCTCATGGACCGCGTGCTGCGGCACTGCGGGGACTGGCCCGCGGGCCGCGAGGGGCCGGGCGCGAGGTGAGCGGGGGGAGTGTGTATACAGGGTGTCCCACTATTGGTATACTAAGCGCGAAGGAACTTGTAGTTTTGCATACACTGATCATGTAAAAAATACTTAAACAACAAAATTACGTCAAAAATTTTTTGCTAATTTTTTCCTGAAAATCCATGTTTTCTTTTCTAGCTTCGCGCAGCCGGCATATACCGCTTCGCTGATGTGAGCATTTTTTCTATGAAAATATAATCTTAAACGATAGCTCACGTGCTGGTGGCAAAGATGGGCGGGTTGCTTGTTTTGGGTGTACACATAGAGTTTTAAGAATTCATCTATTTGAAAAAAAAAAAATGTGTCTGGAATTTTATAAGTATTTTTTACGTACTCAGCGTATGCAAAACTATAACCTCCTTTGAGCTTAGTATAGCAACAGTGGGACACCCTGTATATAGCGGGGAGGAAGTTGGGGGGCGCCCAGTGCGTGCGCGGCTGCGGTTGCGTGCGGACAGCGAGCTGTGTGCGTGCGGTGCGACGTTTAAATACTTGAAATACTCGAGATAGCAATTTTTGCGAAAAAGAAACATTCCTTTATATTTAAAAAAGAAACAGCAATTCATGATTTTTGAAAATTCACTTATCATAAGATACTCATATTTATTCAAATTACAATTTGTTACTTACTTCAAAACTTTGTAAAGGACTATAATTTACCCTTCATGCAAATCCCTAATAATTTATTTGAACAAATGCCTAGTAAAAGCACACTTATAATTATAATTTGTTTTTACAGGAAACGCGTAGACGTCGGTCTGTCAGAAGTAGACAGGAAGCTGATGGCGATGTACCGCCGTTTACCGGAAGTGCATCGCCGGCAATTGCAAGTGTATAGAAGACAGAAGAAATTGTCTACGGTATGGGAAATATCTAAAGATTGATATAAAAATCTATCTGTATATTTATCTATCTATCTGTATATCTAACTATCTATGTGCCCATTGTCAATGTAGTTGTCATTATTTCATGTCTGAATATGCTTAGCTGTCGAATACTATAAAAAGCCGTTTTCCTTTGACTCGTGGCGCATTCGTACGAATCGTGCCTGGGGGCGGGGGGGGGGGCTCGGACGTTGTTCATACGACGTTCGACCCAACTACCTTCACTTTGCTAATAGTCGTTGACTTGCTGCGATTTGTTATCAACTACCTACATCAATTAGGTAGGTCTGTAGAACCGCAGTACATTCTTATTACATTCAAACTAATATTTAACCCGGCCTCGCGTCTAATTTCTAATACTATCTATTCTATCTATCTATCCGTCTGTTTGTCCGTCCGTACGTCCATTCGTCTATACAGGGTGTAATCGTTAAGTGTGCACAGGCGATTTTTCCGTAAGTATTACAGATAACAAAAAACTTTAAACTGATATCGAAAATACTTAACCTAATGAGTAAAATGGCCGTAATAAATTTTTAAAAATAAATCGAGAAATATCAAAAAAATTATCTTTAAACCCTCCCATACATTAAGTATGAAATATGAATATTCCGGGGATATCCGGAAAATGCCTGTAAAATATTCGGAAAATCCCCGGAAAATGCCTGGGAAATGCCCGGAAAATTCCGGGAAAATGCGTGAAAATGTCCGGGACAAGCGTGGAAAATGCCTGGAAAATCCCCGGAAAATGCCAGGGAAATGCCTGAAAAATATCCGGAAAATGCCTGGGAAATGCTTGGGAAATGCCCGGGAAAAATCCCGGAAAATATCCGGGAAAATACCTGGAAAATACCTGGAAAATTCCCGGAAAATTCCCGGAAAATCCCCGGATAATGCCAGGGAAATGTCCGGAAAATGTCTGGGAATTGCCTGGAAAATATCCGGAAAATGTCTGGGAAATGCTTGGAAAATCTCCGGAAAATGCCTGGGAAATTCCCGGAAAATAATCGGAAAATGCCTGGGAAATGCCCGGAAAATGCGTGAAAATGTCCGGGAAAAGCATGGAAAATGCCTGGAAAATTCCAGGGAAATGTCCGGGAAATGTCTGGAAAATATCCGGAAAATGCCTGGGAAATGCTTGGAAAATCCCTGGGAAATTCCCTGAATATGCCTGGGAAATGCCCGGAAAATATCCGGAAAATACGTGAAAATGTCCGGAAAATGTGTGAAAATGTCCGGAAAAAGCGTGGAAAATGCCCGGAAAATGCCTGGAAATGCCTGGAAAATGTCCGGGAAAAGCGTGGAAAATGCCTGGAAAGTCCCCGGAAAATGCGTGAAAATGTCCGGAAAAAGCGTGGAAAATGCCTGGGAAATGTCAGGGAAATGTCCGGAAAATGTCTGGAAAATATCCGGAAAATGCGTGAAAAAGTCCGGAAAAGGCGTGGAAAATGCCCGGAAAATTCCCGGAAAATTCCCGGAAAATGTCCGGAAAAAGCGTGGAAAATGCCACTTCAAATTTGCGAAGTAATTAAAGCAGAAAACCAAAAAAAGAAAAAGAAAGCTAAAATCTTTCATATTAAATGTATATGGGATATTCATATTTCATACTTAATGTATGGGATGGTTTAAAGATAATTTTTTTGATATTTCTCGATTTATTTTTAAAAATTTATTACGGCCATTTTACTCATTT
>CAJQZM010031785.1:0-13303 GCA_907164665.1 Colias nastes | reverse complement strand
TTTTCATATTCTTTGATACAGTTTTTTGCGTCTCATAGAATTCCTAAGCGTACCTACCTATACACCGAACTGTTACACCTAACTACTCAGTGAAATAGCGCTAAGTCCTAGCTGCAAGACGCAAGAGTCTTTCAGGCTATGTCTTGTTCTTGCTCAAGTCTTGCACGGTCAGTCTTGGTCTTGGTCTTGCTAAAAATACGCGGTCTTGTTCTTGGTCTTGGTCTTGCAAAAACGCAAGAACAAGACCAAGACTGCAAGACCAAGACTGAATTTGGGCAACACTAATTTTATTATCCCGAATTTTGAACATTTAACAGCCAGCGGTCATAGGGAGAGGGGCGGAGGAGTCTAAAATAATATAATGATTAAATGACGATTCAAATTCGCTAAAAGTATTTAATTTTCAAGTGTACGAGTACATAATATTTATACAAATTGTAAATTTAACAAGAATATTTCGAACAATTGCATAGAAATGTCGATAGATGGCGCTAGACGTAAGACGTATGTGGTTATATTATCGCGCCTTAGATATCGCGCTATTGTTTCAATTTTGATTTTTGTATAAAACGGCGGAATCGTACACTGCGACTCGGACTTGACCGGTTAACACAAATAAAAAAAAATGATACTTTCCACCCTGCAACTAAGTGGAACTTAAAAGTACTATTAAATTTGAGAGTAGCAAATGTTTGTTGATATTTAAACAATTTTCTGATAAGGAGATTAAAATCTTGGATAAGTCAATAATGTGGGTAAATAAACAGGCGAGTTAGTTAGGTACTAGAAGTGTTACCAATAGGTATTCCTATAGGTTAAAACTATACATAATTTACTTAAATTTTTAAGGCGACTTTTTAAAGGTATCTAGTGTTTGTAGATATTCTAGTTACAGATTGCAAATTACAATGTTAAAGGTTGAGGTAGTGTAGGTACGTATAGGTATACCTATTTAATCACCAGATGATGCAACATTTACATTTATATCGTCATTTTATTAATAATAATTTATGATTTATTGGTGTATTGAACATATTTATGTTGATTTACCTACATAAATCCTTTCTTCGATTTCCCACCACTTGATTTTTGGCGTCAATTGTTTCGTCTTATCTTCATTGTGCAAGTTCAGTGACCCTTTCTATTAAAGTAAGAGCTACTTTTCAGCTTTATTATAATATATTATTTATTTTGTTGTTCAGTACTCATTATAATAGGGAATTTAAAAAGGAATAGAAATGATCCACCGACTAGTGTTACATCTAAAATAATCGGATGGTATACATCAGACGTACATACATACTTTAATTTAAAATGAGTATTTTATTACAAGCAGTAACCACTGACTCTAGACATCGCTCTAGGTGCAAAACATCTTATAGAGCGTCAAATTTTTACTTAGGTATAATAGGTAGTAAGTATAATATTACTGTCTAAAATAAGCAGAACCTATTTATTTGATAATTCAATGTTGTATATCTACATACATGTCTGTGATATCTACGATTAAAGTTTACGACCTACCGACTACTTACCTACGTACTTATAGATAAAACTAAAAAACAAAATATAAATTAAAATCGTCATTTATTATATCAACAAGTTAACATATTACTTTGTATGTTTATGGAGTAACGTCACTAAGTTTACATTTCTATCTAATAAAAATATCTTGTAATCAGATAATTCTACCTATGTCATAGAAAGTTCAATACCTAGTTCTACTATGTAACTAGGCCGATAATTTACACTCATGACATTATTTACGAGCCATTAAGTGTTATTATAATTTAATATTATCTCGGGATCAAGGTTCCCGATATTGCCTTGAATACGAGATTGCCTTTGTCTTGTCAAAAACTACTTATCTAAAAGGGATATTTTTGGAATTAATTGACGAATTTCAATCTGAATCACGTTGGCGAACACTGGTCACAATTCTTTATGATATTTAAACATAGAAGTGAAGTTAAAAATAATAACTTAATTAGGTAAACACATTTTAATTATGATAGAGCGACACTTTAATGATTAATCACAAACACCGCCTATTTTTTTCAGGTACCTACTACAGATAAAAGTCTTCTTTCAGCATCAAAAAACCAGAAGATTCATAACTCTCTAATAAAACTATCATTAGCACATTATACACTATCTACATATTTACTTCACTTTATAAAAATACTTTGTTACACTTTTTATCTAATGTGCGTCTTTCCCATCCCCATATTTGGTTAAAGGTGTTAGGTGACTGACCCAAATTAATATACGACGTTTACTTATCATTCTTATCATAAACTCATACTTCTTATACGATATTTAAAGTATATTTCTATAATCATGATATAATATGTGTTTGTGATAGAGTGTTCGGGAGCGCCTGTTCTGATTTCTCGGAGTGTGAAGACGGTGAGGAGAGGAAACGAGGCTGTAGATACACGTAAGTACATTTTTATTTATGAAAATAGTGAAAATACTATGTTTTGATACGGGTTTCTATCGATGCGCTTCATCTTGTAACACTTCAGTCCTTTCTATCATCCGCTCTATATAGGACTGCCCAAGTCTAGTTCTAAAATCTAAAGGCTATAAGTACCATATGCTCCTCTAAGAACCCATTGAAATGAGTAAGTTATAGTAGTTATTGTGAGACGTTTCGCCTTTATAAAATTTGTATCAGGAAGAAAATTTAATTAAAGTTTTTTTAAGTATAAAAGCAATAGCCAAGCGTACAATGTACAATGTTATAAACCGACCTATCCTATTAATTTTAGTACAGCAGAAACTTTTATAAGCTCCTTTACATATGCTGAATTAAATAACACAACATATAATAATAAATTCCAGTCAAATCCCATCCGTATCCACAAGCAGTGCGAGCTTCCAAAGTGCGATGGAGAGAGAAACAGCGCCTCTGCTGCTGGCGCCGAGCTACGTACCCGCTTATAAGAGCATACACTGCATCAGCTCTGATACCCTGGTACCTACGGACTAAATTGTATTTAATTATTTTAAAAATTAAAACATCAATGCCCGTTTATAAGAAGCGTTCTTTTGCTCTAACTCCTAAAACAAATTACATGTCGCTATCTCGCCTACATGGAGTCCGGCAATTATAATTTACCTGTTACCAGATACGATGCAGATATATTTCAAGTTCAAAAAAATATTATTATCCTTTTTATGAAATGTGAGCGGCATCAAACTATTTACAGTAGCTAATTGAATTGATGTTAATAATTAAAATCATTGATTTCGTAGAGATTTTAACAAACAAATACCCTTATAATAGAAAAGTTTGTGAAACGCTGAAGGAAAATTATACTTAGCACAACAATAATTATAGTAAAGAATGCATATAAATAAACTAATTGGATAGGTACTTTTTTTCGCGAGTACCACGCGTGTGCAGTCGCAGGCTGGAACTAGTGTTTGTATGATAATACACATACGTAATAATAACAAACAATGTCAACATCAAACAAATGTTGTAAACAAATGACTAATATGAATAATATCACAGTATTACAATATTAGGAAATATTGTAATACTTACTGTGATAATATTGCATACATTCAAGTACCTATATTACCCAGTCGAATTGTTTATCTCATTTGATTAATTTAGACTTTACTCTTGCGATTTTATAAAGACAGCTTTTTTAGGGTTAATGTCAAACAAGCAAGATACGACAATCTTAGGTTATTGATTAAGAAGATGAATTAAATTGCTTTTATTCGAGATACAGATGTTATATTCAAATTAATAAATAAAACGTTGTAACAGTCAATTAACTGATTATACATAATCAGTATGTTCTACATGTAGTATGAACACAAATATATGAAGCATATAAAAACTCAAGCATATAAGCTATCCATAGGTATATGATATAGCTTATATATCAAAAATTCCCCACGCCGCGCCCGCCCTCTAAAAATACTATGTGAAAGAACGGTATAGTATGGCATATCTAGAAAATACATTAATAAAATAGACTTTCCCAAATAATTTAGGTACTTAGTTTTTTGATTGATTATATGCATAAAGTTATTATTTTCTTACAAACTGAGTTTATGTTCTTCACTACATAGTATAAAACAAAGTCGCTTTCTCTGTCCCTATGTCCCTTTGTATGCTTAAATCTTTAAAACTACACAACGGATTTTGATGCGGTTTTTTTAATAGATAAAGTGATTCAAGAGGAAGGTGTTAGTATATAATTTATTAGGTTTTAGACAAAGCGGGCGAAGCCGCGGGCGGTAAGCTAGTAAATAATAATCGAAATTCTTAGAACTTCCAATAAACTGACAATTATGATTAATTAAGAAATACGCGTCAAGATAAAATAACACTTGTTTGCTATTTTTAGCTTTATCTATTTGGTACACGACATACTTGTAAAAAATTATAATTCAATATTGCACTAATTACAGTAAAGTATGTCCCAAATAACAAATGGTAGTAACGATTTATTCAGGGACGAAATGATAATGAATGAAGTTTAGCATACTAGCTGTGCCTTGTGAGGTGGTTTCACCCGCATTGCTAAGTTCCTGTTGGTCTTAGCATGATGATATAATATACCCAATAGCCTTCCTCGATAAATGGGCTATCTACCACCGAAAGAATTTTTCAAATTGGACCATTAGTTCCTCAGATTAGCGCGTTGAAACAAAAAAACTAACAAACTCTCCAGCTTTATAATATTAGTTTATATTTAAACGTTTCCAAACCGTATTTTTGTATTAAATTTAAAGCTCAATCATTTATGCTACATTGTATTTTGGATATACTAAGTGGGGCCTGGTGACCCGTACCACAGGTTCTACAGAACCCACTTCGGACACCAGCTCTCATAAGGTTGCTCAATGTATTATGTGTATTAGTATTATTCATTCATTGTTAAGTTTTAACCCTTGTGAGAGAGATAAATAAATGTTTTTATTTATTTTATTTTATATTTTTTCAGGGACCGGGAGAGTTGTCAGATGCGGATATAATAGCTACATACAAACGGACATTCGAAAAGCCAAATAAACCTGCGAAAAAACGGCAAAGCTCACTGGTTACAATGTATGATATGCATTGCTTTTGTAATAAATATTTTTATTAGCTAATTTATTTATTTATTACTAGTATCTATCCTCATTAGTTATATAGTTATATACGTCGTTGATACGTTATAAAATGTACGAAATTTTTAATAATTGATTTATTATTAGTATGTACTCACATATTCCAGGGCCCCGTTTGTCATTGGTGCCCCACAAAAAATGGAAATTGTAAAACGTTCAATTTTATACACAGTCTACATAACCTGGGAATCTTTGAACCTTTGTCCAATAGCGAACTGAAATCACGACGAGAGTACTTAAATATCTGAAATCAAAACTATCAATTTTGTACATTTAATATAATATTACTTTAATACAGAAAATAAAATAAAGCTCATAATATTACAGTTTCTCAATATGGAACACGATAATGGGCTCCTCATTACTTACAATGGCGTGGGGCGTGGAGCGCGCGGGTCTGCCGGCCGCGCTGCTGCTGCTTGCCTTCATGTCTGGGTTATGCTTGTATACAGCTTACTTGCTGTTAAAGGTCAATATGTACCATGGTGAGTACTGTTAGGATAAACCATAACATAGTAACCAACTTCTCACAGAGATTATAACTAAAAACCTATTACATTGAAGAACTCTACTTGATAGAGCTAGAACTTTTATGCGTTTAATTTATGATGCTCTTCTGTTGTGAATCAGGAACAATTTGTAATTAATATAAAATTATAGTTATATAATCCTCCAAACAGTATTATTACAAAGATATTATCCATAATCCCAGGTGGTGACAGTTACGAAGTACCAGCGCTTTGTCGCGCCTTACTAGGTCCTCTCGCAGAGATGATCGCGCATGCGTTCAGCTTGCTCGTGCTGATCGGAGCCAATGTGGTCTACTGGGTGCTCATCACCAACTTCCTTTACTATACTGTTAATTATTTTATCGGTTAGTTATTTAAATAGCTTTGTTTTTATATTCATTAATGAGTTGGTAAACTTGATAGCAGATATGGTTAATATATGATTCACAGACGCAATTTATGACAAAAAAATCAGATTTGAATACTTGATAATTGATTTGATTTAATCGATATAAAATACTATAATAGAGAACATAAAGCTAATTTAAAATTTCGTTCAATTTCAGAAGAGCCAGCAGCTAATATAACAACGTTCAACTCCAGTTTAATGTGCCCTAAAAACGATCTCATCGGGCCTCTGAATGACGTCCCTGTGCACGATCCGTCCCCATACTGGGGCCTTCACACAACGGTGCCCTTTTACGTAGCGATTATAGTCTTCCCGCTTTTGAACTTTAGAAATGTGTCGTTTTTCACTAAATTCAATTCACTGGGTACGTAAAATTCAGCAATATTCTACAAAATCGTCAGTTCAGATTTAGAATTGGTTTTAACTTTTAAAATATATATGTTTCTGTTTAAACATATTAAGTAGTGCATATTAGTTATTTTAAGAAAATGTAAAATACTTTGAAGTTCAACGAATTTTAAACACGCACTATAAATATGATAATTATCTATTTTGCCTGCTATAAAACGAAATAAAAAAAAATTGTGACTTATTCATTCATCGCAAAATTTAACATAACATTGAAATAATTCCAGGCACGCTTTCAGTTCTCTACCTTCTCGTGTTTGTAATCGTAAAGGGCTACTCTTGGGGCCTCAATTTCACCGTGGCGGAGGCCCCACACAGAGGCACCGACGCAGCTGTACTTAGCGGCATGTTGGCGCTCTCCTTTTACATTCATAACATTATTATCACAATAATGACGAATAACGAACGACAGGATAGAAATGTGAGTAATTAGCATACTAAATTATATTTTTAAAAAAAATCTAAATTCAATTGTAAATTTTAATAATGTAAGGTAAAATTTTACACTGTTGTGAGTTGTCTAAGGAACAAACACATCAATACATATAATAAAATTCTAGAAAAGCGGTGTCTGTACAATGAAAATATGAAAAAAAAAATTAGCAGGTGTTATTATTAAATCGATCCCAAACCCAAAACTGTAGTTAAAAAAATTTTTGTCTGTTTGTCTGTATGTTCGTGCACGCTAATCTCAGAAACGGCTTATCCGATTTAGATGAGGTTTTCACTAATATATTGGAGTAATCTTCATTTAACATTTAGTGCTTATTTCATGTCAATCGGTTCGTAAACAAAAAAGTTATGACCATTTAAGTATTCACGGCGAACATTTGCTAAGGCATTCTATTTATTGTACACTGTACAGTGTGCGATATAAGTTATCTGTTACAGTTATTCCTATAAATGTCCAGGTGATCATATCGAAAGTCCCCAAGGGTGGGGGGGGGAGTGAGGTAAGCTGAAGTAGTAGGGGGGAAGGGGTCAAATTAGAATTATGTTTTTTTCTAGGTAAAATACATAAAATGTCCTTTAAATTATGTCGTATTATATTTTTAACTCCCGACGCAAAAAGATGGGTGATAAGTTTTTGATCGCTATGTTTGTCTGTGTGTGTGTGTGTGTGTCTGTTTGTGCCACCGTAGCTCGCTAACAGGTAATCCGAATTAGATGCGGTTTTTTTGTTAGGCAGCATATTTTCCGACGCTGGTTCTTAGATAAAGTGTATCAAAATCGGTTCATCCATTTATTATATCTAGGTATATAGGGGTAAAAGTGAAATGAAAGTGAACGACCTATCAGTAACAATAAGTCAAATTTTATCAAAATCGGTTCATCCATTTATTTGATATAGGTATAAAAGTGGTAATAAAAAAATGAATTTTGTCAAATATACTCAAGTGACATATCAAATGAAAGGGCATGACGTGTAAAGTATAATTAGACATATTTTATCGAAATCGGTTCATCCGTTTATTACATTTAGGGCACTTTAGGGGCAACAGTGGGTATAAATAAACCAAATGGAGCATCAAACGACAGGATATGACGTGTACAATGTACATATAGGTACAATTAGATATGGTTTACATCAAAATCGGTTCTGCCATTTACTAGGGGTGGAAAGGGAAGGGTTGAAAGTCTGTGAAAGAAGAGGAGATATGGGAGCGAGAGGATAGCCACACCCTGGAAATTTTGAACTCTACTCAAAGCCACATAGGCCTGGCCCTTGGAATTTTTTTTTTTCCTAAATATACCACTTCTTTTGCCACTGTGGTCCATTACAATTTGTGCACGCACGGTTACGGCCCAACGTAAAAGATGTCAAGGAGCAACAAACTTATAGATATCAATATGATGTAGGAATGTAATATGGAGGTACATTTGATAGTTCGGTCTCGCTCACTTGAAAATATTACATGAAAATAAGAAACCGAAGTTTAAAAATTTAAAAATTAAAAAAAAAATCCCAAAGCAACGAAGATATAGGAATAAATCATTTTACAAACTTCCCGACGATCATAAAAATTAAGTACCATTATAAAAAAAAATATTTATAGAGGTATATGATATATTATGATAATGTTGGCATGGCAGCCCCGACGACTTTTTTTTATAAATATTTAAAATGGTATTTATTTTTAAAGATCGTCGGGAAGTTTGTGAAATTATTTATTCCTTTTTCTATGCACTTTTCTTCGTTGCGTTGGCTTTTTTCTATTTAATTTTTATTGCACGGTCTAAACGGTTTAGTTACTACAGGCGTGAGACAGGAAAGATCTGATTTGGATTTGGTGCTGGATTTGATTAAAACTGAGTATCGATTAAGCTGATCAGTTGCTGCACGATACATTGTTAATAACATCCATACAAGGAAGGAAGAAATTTGCTCGCCTCCCCCCTGGTGCTTAAAAATAATATGACATAATTTAAAAGAAATACGTAGAAAATTAATTAGGCATTTATTTTTTTTATTTTTTAGCTCAGTTCGGTAATAAATTTTACTATCAGTTCTTTTAATTATTTATGGTAGTACGTGTTTACTCAATAATTAAGTTAATTAGTAACTACTATGCAGTCACTATTCCACGCGGACGAAGTCGCGGGCACAGCTAGTGTTAAATAAAATCTTACCACTATTGCGTATGTACTGCTGCTGTTGCACACTGCATTGCACCTAAATATAAATTCATTTTTATTCCAGGGCCGAGATCTCACGATAGCATTTCTTTTAGTAACAGTCACATACACGATAGTGGGAGCTGTCTTTTACATCTGCTTCCCGCTTGCTAAGAGTTGTATTGAAGATGTAAGTCTGGTTGTAAAAATTATTGATAGTTTCCTATAATTTTAAGTTACAATTTTTTCTGCGCGTTTCTCTCTAAATATATTTTTTTCTTGCCTTGTCTCCTTCGTTCAATTCTTCATTTTGTGTGTTGTGTTGTTATTATTCTTAATTCTTAATAATTAAGTGTAAAAAGTTTTACTGATTTTCTTTATAATTTTCAGAACATATTAAATAACTTCGAGATGCACGACGTCATGACGGTTGTAGCGAGAGCTTTACTACTGTTTCAAGTAAGTATTAGTAGATGTTGGAAAATCATTCAATCATTTTCAATAAAAAAAAATAACATAACTGCATTCTGCGTATTCTATATCTTTTATATTTATATTATGTACCATTTGTTCTATTAATATTACATTTTTTTATTGATTTTATACCTGTATTCATCTCTTTTCCCACTTTTCTTAGGTGATAACAGTATACCCGCTAGTAGTGTACATGCTCCGCACGGAGGCGCTGCAGCTGCTGCCGCTGAAGGAGTCGCGCGCTGTGACGTTGTTCGTAAACCTGCTGCTTGTTAGCTTGAGCATCCTTGTAGCTTGCTTGTGTCCTAACGTGGGGACTATCATACGGTGAGTTTTATGAGAAATATATACTACTTCTTTTGCTATGGTTCACGTAGTAACTATTTAGTAATCATTTAATCAATGGTAGAGAATTCACAGTTCTAATCGAAATATTTGCTCTGTAATAAAATAAATAAGTGAAAAAAGTGTGATCCCATTAGTAAAGAAGAAATAAAATTGATGTTAAAAAAAGTTATATTTAAAGTAAATATAAGATTAAGGACACATTTATGGATACTCTAAAATTTTATATTATGATAATTTTTTCAATAACAAGTGTTTAAAATGCGTGTAGTCTAAACGTCCCTAGCTACCGCCGTAAAATTATTCGGGGCCCTTAGGCTAAGCGAGGCCCCTAACGAGTGTCACCTCTGGCATAGAATACATAGTTTCTGAACAAATAAACAGTATAGTTTATCGTATCTTTTATATTTAATTAATTTTTTTTCAGCTACACGGGTGCAGTGAGCGGTCTAGTCCACGTGTTCACGCTTCCCGCGCTACTCTACATGCGTTCTCTATACATTCGCAGAGAACTAACTCTATGGAAGACCATATTCTATACTGCTATTATTCTCTTTGGAACTGTCAATCTTTTCATGCAATTCTTTATTGAATGATCTTATTGAAAGAGAAGTTTTGTTTTGTGAATGGAAATGTAATTTTTTGTTTTAGACTCTTATTTAGACTTATTTAAAAAAGTCGTCTTTTTTGTTTATTAATTATGTTGATGACAGCATTTAAAATTTCAAACTATGACCTTGTAGTGAGAATAGAAATAAGACACTCATCTATTTTATTATCCAACCTTAATAAAATCTACAAAGATTTTTCGTTATTATCATATCAAGAACCTAGTTAATAAATTCATGAGATAAATGTACCAAAGATTATATTTGTATTTCATTTGAAATGTCTACTTGTATTTTTATACGAATTTTCCTTTATATATGTTGATATAAAACACATTATTATATAATAATTATAACAAATACCTATGTAATGTAAATATAATTTATCTAGTCATAATGTATTTATAAGGATAGAAATTAAACAATTTTAACTATGAACTGTTTTATTTAAACGTATATTAAAAAAGTAAAAATATGTTAAAAGTCCAAACTTTGCTTAGTCTAAATTCGTAAATATAATATTGCACTTAATTTTGTGATGAAATGTAAAAAGTAAATATAAGACATAATATATAAATAAAATCTCAACATTCCTTTGCAATATATTGATTATATCAGTTATTTATATAAATTTTCATATATTAAACATACTCATTATTTAATTATTTCACATTTTGAAATATAAAATGCCTTAAGAATATTTAAAAACATTATTTTTAAAATAGCAGCCTCAAAGACACTAAAATAACAACAGTATAAAATTTTGCCGCCTAAACAATATACACAGACAATCATAGAAAGCGCTGTCACTGTCAAACCAAATTGTCAAATTGACAGTTGCTACTACTTACTAGAGTGCGTTTCACGAAAGAGTTCCCCTGCCGTTATGTTGGCATACCTGACTGTCAAAAACGTCAAAGAGCTTAGAAGCGTTACAGAGTTGTCGAGGTTTTCCGAGATTTATAAATGTTTTAGAGATTGGCATCATGCCGCATACGCTTAGAAGTGGTGAAAGAGAAATGGTTCTGTAACGCTTCTAAGCTCTTTGACGTTTTTGACAGTCAGGTATGCCAACATAACGGCAGGGGAACTCTTTCGTGAAACGCACTCTACTTCAACGGCGCAGCGACTCAAAGAGAAATTGACAGTTATAAAAATACATGGCAACGATATAAGCTTCTTGATGGCAACGTATATATTTTTTTTTCTATATAGTATTTTTTTATTTATGTGATGACTGTAGGTTGATCGCGGCCAGTGTATTTCTGTAGTTGCGATATTTGTAAAGCTACATCGATAAGCGGCGCCAATTTTTCCTGTGCGGAGCCGAGGACATCGCTAGCCTCGTACGAATCTATGTATAATCTGTAAAAGAATAATAATTTATTTTTTTATGAATAATTTAAGAGACGCGATGGATATCGGCGCTTTTTAAGAAAGAAAGGAAGATGAATGAAAAATTCGTTCTGTTATAAGCACACGGTTAAAACACTATCTATTTAATGTACAATTGCAATGTTAAAATTGTTTCATAACAAACCTAACAAGCTTGTAACAAATAAAGTATTATGTGTATTTTCTACTACAGGTTCTAGCCAAGTAATATTTAAATACAGTTCTTTGGCATATTATGATGTAGTTATATATTATGTAAAGTTAAATTGTATATTGACATGAATTTAAAATAGCAACTATGGAGTTTCTTGCCGGTTCTTCTCCATAGATGCTGCTTTCCGAATCGGCGGTAAATGTTAAAAATATGTAACGACAATTCAAAAGTGCTTCTAGAAGAAGTCTATAAATGTTTGAGTTTGAGTTTATATGTAATTTAACTTGAATTTGAAAGATAACTTACCGTACCGTAGCCCCGGAACTGCCGGTGCCACTCAGGCGCAGTACAATTCGAGAACCGTCTTCGAACACGATGCGCAGACCCTGCGTAAAAGTATTCGTTTTATATTTAGTTTTATTGCTATCAAATGCTTTATTAATGAGAAATTATTAAAGAAAATAAAAATTCGACCACTAGGCAGGATTCTACCCCCGCGTCTTTATCCAAACACGACGAAAAATTTCTCAATTAGTATTTATTTGATACTTGAATGGATTATAATATATGTATAATATGGCATCATTACATAGTATAAAATAAAGTCGCCTTTTCTGTCCCTATGTCCCTTTGTATGCTTAAATCTTTAAAACTACGCAACGGATTTTGATGCGGTTTTTTTAAGAGCGATTCAAGAGGAAGGTTTTAGTATATAATTTATTAGGTTTTAGACAAAGCGGGCGAAGCCGCGGGCGGTAAGCTAGTTAACTATAAACGGCTCGATCACTACAATCTCGAGAAATCTTACACTTTTAATAGAGAAAGCGAGACTGGTTTACATTACAAAAGATTGTGACATAAAATTATATACCTTTAAAAAAGGAACCAAAAAAAGATCAGGAATTTTTACACCTTATTGAACCACCTAAAGACAACATATTTATCCCACCTGTTTCATCTTATTGAAAAACCTGCTTTTGGACTGGTGTGTCCCTTAGACACATAAAACTGAAAGAATAGAATAAATTCGATCGCTCTGGCGGGTCACGGGTGACTGAGTTGGCTAAGCGTCCGCCCCGGATTGGCGTGAAAGGATGCGGGTTTGAGTCCCGCCTCGTGAACGAATTTTTTCTATTCTTTATAAATTTATATTTATAGAGCATTAGAATGCCATAAAACCAAAAATATCAAATTAAACCTCCTTTTTGACGTGACAACGTCTTATAATTCGATAAAGCCGGCTGCA
>CAJQZM010031783.1:0-12434 GCA_907164665.1 Colias nastes | reverse complement strand
ATACTAAATTTCCATTTTTATTGTATGTGTGACTGTTTCAGAATATTGATGCAAATTCACATAAAATTTAGGAAGCTTGCCCTTAAACAATCAATGCACCATACTAAAAATTCTTCCAATAGTCAATTTATAGCAGTTATATAATATTTACCTTATACATACCAAGTTAAAATTATTCAAACATCTAAATTTTTAACTAGGTATCTAACATCTAATAGACGACAATTTACCTCAGCAACATAGTAGAAAAGATAAAACTACGTAAACACAACATAATAAATAAGTAATCATAAAATTGACATTGACCTCCAAATATTGTGATAATGCCGACTTTGATGTTTTTGGCACACAACATAATATTTGTAGTTATTGACTAGATTACTTACACATAGATAATGACTATTCAAATATTTATTTCTTGAACTAAAAAAAATAGCACTAAAGATTTTGAAGACAGTCTTTACTATGATAGTCCGATAAAAACTGTTAGTTATTAATTGTTAATTGTTACTGTTAGCTTAGTCACTACATAGTATAAAACAAAGTCGCTTTCTCTGTCCCTATGTCCTTTTGTATGCTTAAATCTATCAAACTACGCAACGGATTTTGATGCGGTTTTTTTTAATACATAAAGTGATTCAAGAGGAAGGTATATAATATAGGTATATAATTTATTAGGATTTAGACAAAGCGGGCGAAGCCGCGGGCAGAAAGCTAGTTTATAATATTATTATCTTAACAAGTAAACAAGTAATAAACTGATCAAAGTAGGTATACTTTTTACTCCTAATGGTAGATATTCAAATAAAAAACATTTCCAGGTATTGTTACATAAGAACATAATTTTCACATTATTTTCAGTTCTTGTTAATTGCAGCTGAAATTTTAACATTTCTGTTCTCAATCTCAGAAGTACTAAATCTAGTACCATTAGTCATAGCAAAGATTTATCTTCGTTGCAGATGCCTTCCTAGAAAAGTATCGCATACTCTTATTAATGATTTTGTTCGACTTCATGTACCAGAGATTATTATAGTCAAAGAGATGAGAATAATAAACTTTTATAAAATACTAGCTGTGTCCCGCGGTTTCACCCGCATTTCTCCGCTCCTGTTGGTCTTAGCGTGATGATATATAGCCTATAGCCTTCCTGGATAAATGGGCTATCTAACACCGAAAGAATTTTTCAAATCGGACCAGTAGTTGCTGAAATTTGCGCGTTCATACAAACTATTCAGCTTTATAACATTAGTATAAATTTATTTTTAATTGATGGTTTTATAAAGTAATTATCCATCCACTCTCCAACATGAATAAAAATATCTAACTGCACTTTATCATGTTTTATGATATGATAAATTTATTTTCATAATAATTGAATTAGGTTGCCGCGTGATACTTCACGCAATACTTCACGTAAATGCAATCAAAGCCGCGGGTGGTAAAGTCAAAACTTCATTGTAATTAATTTAAAAAATATATTTTATTTTTATTTTTTATACTCTAAATCGTAAAAAAATAATTTAAACAATAGAAATAATCGGTATCCATAAACAAATCGGAATGTTTATATTTTTCATTATTACATGAAGAATTTCACAATTCTCTACTAATTTACTATGTCACGTGTATACCAGATAAAATAACTCTATATCATCATTTGTTTAATCTATTGACCTTTGTGTAATAAGTTATCAATATATGAATAATATTTTCTAAGTAGGTATATATTGGCATTAGAAAAGCCCTGTAGGCAAGATGTTTAGGTTAACGAATACTAGTATAATAATATCAAGAAGCAGTTATATAAAAACATATGTTATATAATTAAAGACTAGAATTCCACTAAATTGTTCCGGAAAAAGACCTAAAAAAAAATACGTGTGGCACTCGAGGACTGCCGCGGTAACGCTATTGCATAGCATCGCATCGCTGTGCCGATTGGAGTGGGAGGGTGTTAGGTTTTTTCGTTACGGAATTTTTACATTCGGTCGGTACATTCGGTTACACATCCAATACCATAAAAAGAGCACATAGTTGCCACGTATCTAAAGATAATTAAGTAAATTATTAACCGAATTTCAAAATATTTTAATTATTATTTTATTTATTACAAACAACTGTTTATTTTTTTATCGACATTCAACATTGAAAAAAGGTTGCAATGTGGAAAATTTCCCTAAAGCACAGCTAGTATTCATAATATATCTTTTTACAGGTCCATATCGCTTCAGAGAGCACAGACGACACGTAAACGTCACGTGGCATCCCAATAATGGTTCCATCTCATACAGAACGCAGAGGACGTGGTACTTCGACGAGTCCAGTAATGGTACACTGGAAGATAACATCACTATCATCAATGTTATAGCGGCTGTGAGTATTGCAGTCAGGTTATCTAGTATAAATAGCCGTCAGCTCTTACACTAAACATGGTATCTTGAATCATAATGGATAAAATCATATGAAATTCACGGTTAAATAAAGTTTTACGTGATACTAGTAAAAAAAGACTAACACAAAATAAAATAAAAAAACCGGCTAAGTGCGAGTCGGACTCGCGCACAAAGGGTTCCGTACATTGGGGGGTCCTTAATATTTTTTTTAAGGCTTTTACATGCGCTAATAACCTTGAGGATACTTGACGGATCTCAAACCTCTCACCCTGCACCTTCTTTTTTCCTCGCATTTTGTATTTAAAAAGATACTAATCAGTGAAACAAAAAATCCTCGTCAGGGACTGTTGTGTAACTGATAATTTATTAAACATAAAATTTTCAGAGCTCTAAGTCAGCAGGTTACGAAGTTTATAGAGTATTTGCGGAAAAATCGATGACCACGGCACATTTTTTTTCTAGAAATCTATTAACTTTGGAAAAAAGTCCTCGCGAGCAATTAAAGATCAAAGACCATCCTATTTTATATATTTTTTTCGGTATTGTGCTTTATGTTGTACCAGACTTTATAGAGGTTGAACATAGTCGAAATTGCCGGGTAACGCCTTAATTGTAAGTATTTGTTGTTATAGCGCGAGCGGCAACAGAAATACATCATTTATGATAGCTTTCTAGCTATCACGGTTTATGTTATAACAGCATGGAGACAGACAGACAGACAACGAAGTCTCAGTTCACCCTCATCTCATCCCGTTCATCAGCATCCCGTTTTACCCTTTCGGTACAGAACCCTAAAAACTATAACTTTAATGCCAAATTTTAATGAACTAGAATGCAATTACATATTATTTATATGAGAACATCTTTTTCAATCACAGGTTTTTTTCCAAATGAATATCAAATAATTTTCCTTATCGTGTGCTGCATAATATAATATTAAGTTACGAAACGGGTTGTTTTTATCTTGTCTAGAATCTATGCAATAAAAAAGTCATAATGTTAAAAAAAAACGTGCATAGTAATTTAGCTAATTATTAAACATAAGGAAATCATGGTATTGTTAATTTTATAAAAACAGATTTGTCATGTTATGGCGCAAATTATACATCCATACTATCATTATTATATTATAATATTATTAATGCGAAAGTAACTGTCTGTCTGTCTGTTACTCAATCACGCCTTAACTACTGAACCAATTTGCATGAAATTTGGTATAGAGATATTTTGATACCCGAGAAAGGACATAGGCTACTTTTTACCCCGGGACATAGGATAGGTTTTATCCCGGAAATCCCACGGGAACGGGAACTATGCGGGTTTTTTTTTTGACTGCGACTTTGAAGCCGCGGGTGCAGGTTAGCTAGTAGTCTAGGTATAAATATTATAATAATTTGAAAGTAATATTTTCTGATGGGACTGATTATTCTTTATTATATTTACTTTAACTCCAACACTTTTTCATTCAACTACAGGATTTGTATCTACTAGAGGTAATCATTTATGTTTGAGGAGTTTCTTGCCGGTTCTTCTCCATAGACACTGCTTTCCGAATCGGTGGTAAATGTTAAAAATGTTATGACGATTCAAAAGTGCTTCTAGAAGAAGTCAAATTGAATAAATAAACTTTGAGATTTGAGTGTGATTTTTATTTATTTCCAGTCAGCCGCCTACCAGTCAAGAGAGGGTAGTTACCTGCGCCAGAAGGGCCTGTCCATGGCCCTAGCCATGTTCGGCCATGGCATCTCCATCTCCAGGCTGGCTGGTGAACTTCTCTTTGAGGGCTATGAGGATCCCTTGATAGATATCGCGAAGAGTCTACCAGAGAGTACAAGGGGAGGTGCGCCTCCGATTGATCGATTTGGATTGTTTTATGGGGTAAGGGATACTATTTTAATGTATTTTAATGTATCTTATCATTAGTGGAACTCAGAAATCAAAATCAAACTTTTGAAGATATAAATTATTCAAACAATTGGAACATATAGTTCAGTTTATTTAATTTGAGGTACCTAATTCATTCATGTAATGCGATGCCTTTTTTTCCGTAATTATGTCTCTAACTACTAAATAATATTTCAAATATTTGAAAGCTAACACATTGTTTGCAACAAATTAATCAAGTTCTGAACTATCATGATCTCATTAAAATGTTATTTAAGGACTAGTTTTATAAGTAGGAGGGTGTAGATACTAGATTGGCTAAAAGCTCGAGCGGGAGCGGCCCGTCGTAATGTGGCTAAATAGCCAGAATTTAAGTACTTAAGTTGTCTCATTTTCACATTTAACATCACATAATATTATATACCGATATTTAAAAATCACCAAATTTTTTACATTAAATTTTGTAGAGTAGGAAAAATCTGTGGAAAAATCTCTACTAAAATGCAGCTGTTCGTCAAATTAATATTGCTACAGACAATGTTGATATCATTTATCGACACAATTGACAGTAAAGAATCAATTGTGACACAACAAATTGATCGTTTGACCATTCAATAGACTGAGGTGTTAATATTTGTACAACCAGTCGGAACGTATCATTAATCAAACGCTGATTTTTATCAAATATCACAAACAAATAAATTTAGCAAAGAAATATAAGCTACATTTGATTTTTAGTTTGAAGTTCTCGTTGATTTTATTTAATAGGTACCGCATTTATTTATCTAGACACGCGGCAGCGTGTCAAGCCGAGTTCAAGCGAAGAGAACTGGCGAGCAGCAGCCGTGTGTATTTTTACACGAACCATTTGGAGCCACTTATCACCCCCTTATAACTCGAAAACTATTTAACTTAAACAAACCAAATTTGGTACATATAAAGAAGACCACAAGATAAACAAGAACCTTAAATTTCATAAATACAGATTAAACAGTTGCGTATCAAAAATCGCAATTTTTAAGACTGACTGACTCATAGATATAATATACAAAACCTAACCCACTTCCAGATGACCTAGAAAGTTCAAATTTTGTAATCAACTAGGTAATAGTGTGTGTACAAAGGAAAAAATCAGAAAATACTGAATTTATCTGTATTTAATTTTTTTTTCAATGACATTAATTTTGTAAGTATGGAAAAATGGAAAAGTTTAGGTATAAAAATAGAAAATATTATATTCACCATAATAGTGTTAAAATATAGATCAAAACTAATCAGTGGCCGAAAAAAATTTTGAAATCCATCAATAAATGACTGAGATATAGATTATTGAAGTTTACATATTTTAGCACGAAATATCTGTGGATTCGATGCGCCTCTGACATCACACTCACTCGCGCTAGTATCGCTAGGGCAGATTACTTCGATTGCATGATTTCTTTATTCAAAACTGTTATTAAACGTAAAATAAAAGAAAATTGTAATAAAAATATTGCTCATACAGTTAAAAATAATATATATGTCGGCGCAACGACGATAAACGACTACCGTCAAACTACTAAATAATTATAACTAGCTAAAATTTACTTTGATCTTTTTAAATAAGTGGTTGATTAATGTAATGAAATAATTAAATTAACGAAATAATTAATGTTTGTTAAAAATGATAAAAATTCATTGTAAAAATTCGAGTGGCAACACTCAAACTAATTCTTGTGATTCATGGTTTGCTTTAAATACGAGCGCCCGACGGCACAGAACACATTCACGCGCCGGCCGTTGGAGCGTTCGGAGCTCTCTCTATAATTACGACGTGGATAAAAAGGGCAGTAAAAATACCTACGGGCGTTCTACTTCGAGTATGAGCGCCTGCCCTGATGATGTTGACGTCAGCATTGCTGATGTCACTCTTTTTAAAAATAGCCTTGGGACCCTTCTTCCGTCATATAATTTTACATATTCACATTTATTTATTCTTTATTTATGAGTGTTTAGTTTAGTTTTAATTTTAGTGTAATGGAAGAAGGCTTCGTCGAAGGTCGAAATGATTTAATTTGCGTAATATTAATATTAATATAAGTGAAACATCTTTAGGCGCGTTTAGAGTAAAATTTCAAGATCGCGTCATGGCAATACCGTCACGTCATGGAGTAAGGCGACGATTCTTCTACAACGATCTTTGCATCTTGGTAATAGTGTGTGTACAAATTCACGCTGGATGTTTAGAAAATCATGTAATTTTTTAAACAGAAAACGAGTTTAAAAAATTGCAGATAATGACAGGGCAATGTGCGCTGACATTCATAACATACAAGAAAATATAGAAAATAATACTAAACAAACCATACAGAGAAACCGCAAGAAAAAATAAAAAAAAATCGTATATAAAAAGTATTATATTCATAAAGTAAATCAAATTTGCAGAGTAATTTTCTGTACAAAAAGTAATGATATCCCACCAAAAACATAAATGTAAAAATTGGAGCCGAGTTCAATCGTTGACTTAATTTGCCAAAAAAAGAAATGAGATCTAAATGTGTGCCAAGTTCTGTAGACAGTCCAGAAATTTATTTACAAAGATGTATTAAGTTCTTAGGTGAACTGAAAACTCAATTGTTTTATTTTCCCTTAGAGAACAACGTTTATTCCAAAATATTATGACTTTTTTAATTTGAATAATATAATTATTTTCACAAAGCAAACAACTAATGACCTATTGAACCCCATAATTTGATGAGGCTAGTTTTACATACTGTTTATATTTTGTGAGGTTCTAAAAACTAGCCAAGTCAAATTATGAGGTTCAATAGGTCATTAGTTGTTTGCTTTGTGAAAATAATTATATTATTCAAATTAAAAAAGTCATATTTTGGAACTAGCGGTCCGCCCCGGCTTCGCCCGTGGTACATATTTACGTTTTCTCTACATAAGAACCATCCTCGTACTTCAAGGAATATAATAAAAAAGAATTATCAAAATCGGTTCAGCCGTTCACACGTGATGCCGTGACAACGCGAAACGGGTGCGGACCCGCCGCCTTTTTATAGCTCCCGCCGCGAAGCGCGTCGAACGCGGCAACTGATACACAAAAATAATCCTTATGGCATGATTCTGTATTCACGCGAAGCGTATTTCATGTATAACTTTGGTGTTTCTACACCGATTTACATGATTCTTTTTTTATTGAATAGGTAATAATGTTAACTTTTTTTAATTAGGGATGAGTGAGAGTGTTGTAAACGTAAGAGTAGACAAATATAATCAGAAAGCTCCGAATTGCTAAGCTATTGAAGTTTCACGTGTTATTGTGAGTCAATTTTAAAAGATAGACATATGCTGTCTAGGAATTTATTTTTATATAATAATAATAATTTAAGAACATTTGTGTCGTACATGATTTCTATGTAGCGTTAACCATTAAGGCTGCACACGCGACGGATGCTTAAAAAATGGAGTAACTTCTCCCGTTTTCCCAATATTTCCCTTCACTGCTCTGCTCATATTGATCGTAGCGTAATAAAAAGTATACTATAACCTGCCCAGGAGTATGAAGAATAATTGTGCCAAATTTCGTTAAAATCCGTCGTGTAGTTTTTGTTTCTATAACGAATATACAGACAGACAGACAGACAGACAGACAAAAATTTTACTGATTGCATTTTTGGCATCAGTAGCGATCCCTTATCACCCCTTCATAGTTTTTTTTTAAATATATTTCATGTACAGAATTGGCCTCTCTACAGATTTATTATAAGTATAGATAGATAAAAGTTGTTCTCTAAGGGAAAATAAAACAATTGAGTTTTCAGTTCACCTAAGAACTTAATACATCTTTGTAAATAAATTTCTGGACTGTCTACAGAACTTGGCACACATTTAGATCTCATTTCTTTTTTTTGGCAAATTAAGTCAACGATTGAACTCGGCTCCAATTTTTACATTTATGTTTTTGGTGGGATATTTATTTTCTATATTTTCTACTATTCAAGAATTTAACAAAATTTTAATCTATTACGAGAAACCAAAACATTTAAATGGTTTAAAATGAACAACAATAAAGATCTTTCAGTTAATAGGTATTAACTGAGGATCTATTCATACCTCCTTATTACTACTTACTACTTCTGAACCCAAAACAGGCTACTAAAAGCATTCGTTGACGAAAAAAGATAATAAACTAAAGTAATCAAAATCTATAATATTTGTTACCTTATTACAGAGAAACAATTCAATGGACACCGATGGTGACATGCTGGTGACAACTGGTGAAGAAGAAGGTGTGTTGCCGGGACAAATCATCACCTGGAACCATCTCGATCACCTGCCGTATTACGAAGGAAAATGCTCAGTGGTATGTGGCTCTTTACAATAAAATTATCAAGCCTTTTTTACGAAAAACTGTTTTTCTTAAGCATTAGGGTAGTTTTGACTTCGGCTCCTATTAAAAGCTTATTACTCAGAAATATAAGCCAAGTCTATTAATGTAACAGAGCTTTTTCTTCTGAGACAAAAACAGATAAAAAATATATATCACACAGACAAATAAAATTTAAATATATATCAAAATGAAGTAACTCAGTAATTTGTACACAAATGCATGCTTAAAAAGGGCCAGCTCATAATGCCATACCTATATCTACTTTGTCGTAAAATTTTTCTTCTACTTGAATATACGCTCAAATTACAGATGGCAGGTAGTGCAGGAGAATTCATGCCCCACAATCTGACAGAAGATTCCCTACTAGAGATATTCATGGGTGACCTGTGTCGAACAGTATACTTCAATTATACGGAAACTAACAACCTCCAGGGTCTGACGTACCACAAGTATTCCTTGACGGAGAACAGCTTTGATTATTGTGAGTTTTATTACTACCCCCCTTGAATCTTTAAATAATATAAAGAGATAAGTAAGAGTACTTTTTAGGGTATCATTAGGAGCTCGGATAAGTTTTATTACTAAAGCTTTTAAAGTACTACATTTTGTGAAACTTGTTCTCTTAAAAAAAATAACTTGACCAGACATACCTAATATATTGCACCTACTATCACTTAAGTTTAATTAATCGATGGAAATGGATTGTAGTACGTAGTATATTACAATTATTTCTAAAATTACCAATAATGGAAATGCATGTCGAATCATCGCTATGCTAATTATAGCTTTCGGTTATTAAGATAAAATTACTTGCCTAAATTTCAATTGCCAATTATTCCTGTAATTATCTTGTCCAAAAAAAATGTATCAAGCCAGAGGTATATATATATTTATACATATATATATATATATATTTCTAGTGACGAATATTCATGCGATCCAAATTCCACAAGCTATTATAAGAAGTCTAATTGAATAAATAAATGTTTGAGTTTGAGTTTGAGTATTTATAAAGTCCAGCATCCTCAACACGTTGATTAAACATTCTTGCTAAACTATATTTTAGGGTTGTTGAGGATTCCTCTTCCGCTTCCTCATAATGCGGAAGTTCCGCAATATTTTGGGTTCCTCTACCGTTACCGCATCCTCAAAAATGAAAATAAAAAAATCCTCTTCCGCTATCGCTTCCTCAAAATTTAGAGGAAATTTATGAGGATGCTGATCCGATCGGGCGGCGAATTTACAAAGCCTATTTAAACTATGTATTTGAGTTACGAGTCGGACTCTACTAACGAACAAGAGTAGTCTTACCGCCATATTTATATCTGCGCATAACACTAATTATCTCTAAACATAATAATATAACATTTTCCCTCATACTCAGAAGAAACATATTTTACCAAAGAATGTGTGTCAAAAGTCATTTTAAATTAAAAATTGGTTGTCTGTAAAGTCGGTTTACTGACGATAGTTGAACGTGACAACGTCCGATTGTGCTTCTTTGTCGCTCGTTCCGCGCTTTCGCTTGCACTTCAAGCCTTACATGGAACGCCTCAGAGCGAGGTAACGCCGCATGAGTCATGTTTTTTCATGCGTGCAGCCGGCTCTATCGAATTATAAGACGTTGTCACGTCAAAAATGTGTGCGTGTACCTACTATTGTATACACGTAAGAAGTGAAACTTCTTTATGACCTTATTTTTCAAAAAATAATTTACTATAGGTATGCAACTTTACAGAAATACGTCGAATCACGCGTGGTAGAGATAAGAAAAAGATGGCGCGTAACGGAAAAATGTCACGTGTAACGAAAAAATGTTACACTAAATTTTTTTCCAACCCCGATAAAGAAGTTTCACTTCAAAAAACAAACAAGTTGTTTAAGCTTACATAATATCTACCAGTTAGTTTTTTTTTGTGGAAATCGCCTTAAATTTCGCTTCTGGCACTGAGATAGAGATTAGGTTTTTTCAAGTAATATGCATAAACAAAAGCTCATCTGAGTCCGGCTCGTGACTCAAATAGTATACCTAGTACTTATAGATAGGGAGGCGAAGAGGGGAATTTTCTGTAATACTCGAGCGTGGCAGTTTAAGATATGAGAGATACCTTAGACCTAATAGAACAACCTTGTTAACTATTTAGCTCTATATCTAGTGACGCGCGCCTAGGATAGACGATCAGATTAGTAAAAAAAAATCGATAGTCTGAAATACTCGAGCGCGTCAGATTAAGATATTGGGGGTTGATTTTAGTGTTTTAAGACTAAATTTAACTAATCTGACCATAAGTCCTTGACGCCGCTGAGTTATAGGGTCACGAACTTGTAAAAAAAAACGTTAATCCGGCATTCTCGAGCGCGATTTTTTTTATTTTTATTTTGAAGAATATAATCTAAAACTTACTAAAAATACAAAATCTGCCGGTTTCCGTATGACCGGAAGTCTGGAGGAGCCATTTCGTCTTCCGAAAAACGCGTTGCAGTATACAGGGTGTCCCGTAAGTAGTGGACCAACGGGTTATGGGGAGTAGAGGGACTTATTATCTAACAAAAACACTAAAATTTATTGTCCTAGACCATAAAGTTTTTGATTTATGCTTTATTTTCAAAATTTGATAAAAATATCATCCACGTAAGCTTAATATGAACTTTTACCATTTCTGGTTTTATTTTATTCTTATTTTTTTGTTCAAGGTTGTTAAGAATACATAAGTCTTCCTAATTAAAATGATACTCAAGCATAATTAACAACAACAACAAAATTAGACCAAAAAATAGGTAAAATTTTACGTTTTAAAAATTTACGGACTGAAGTTTGAACAAAGCTGGTTGGTGTAAAAAAATGTATGGTAACCCTGTGAAACTTTATTTTAAAAACTTCTACATCTCATACAAATTACAAAAAGGTATAATTGTGTGGTATAAAGTATTTAAAAAAATGTTAAATTGGCATACAACATTCAAATTAGAAATTATCAGGTAGTTAACTCATTAAGTTATTCCGAGAATTATTGCCTTTATGGGCGCGCGCTGGAATTCTTTTGTATTGTTTCTGGCCAATCATAAACGATACTTGAACCCACTCTTATTTTCTTTGACTTTCAACTATTTCAGTGACTTGCTTATAGCTCGGAACTACACGCGTGTTTAGCTTGATCCCGTCATTACGATATTATTCTTTGTTGAAGTGCGCTTGAATTGGACACTGATTTTGCTTGTGATTTGGATATTGTTCGACTTTAGTTTTTTGAAGGAAATTGCCTAATACATACACTCCACGTGAATATGCAGAAATGTTAAAAAAATTATTGAGTTAAAAAAATTTTGATCTAAGCATCAAGCATCTCTCGACAAAAATTAATTCGTCGTTGATAATCACCTGGTATTAATGCTTGCTCACTCGTACATGATACGGGTGTAAATCACTTCTCTTCAATATGCGATGCACTGTACTTCTTGGTACACCAGTGCGTCTAGCAATACAGCGAGTACTAGTTGAAGGATCTTCTTCTACTTCTGTCAATATTAGACGATCATCGACTGATCTAGGCCTTCCTATTCGATTTCCAATTCCAGGAATACGACCTTCATGGTATGCGTTATTTACTCTGAGAAAAAATCGGTGATCAGGATAGCAATCCCGATTGGGATAACGCTCACGATAAACACGTGCTGCTTGTCGAGCATTTCCATCACTGAGTCCATAAATAAAAAACATTTTTCTGCATATTCACGTGGAGTGTATGTATTAGGCATTTTCCTTCAAAAAACCAAAG